>JAANYP010005069.1:140281-169976 GCA_020465985.1 Centrapalus pauciflorus
CCTCAACATTCGATCTGTTGCACATGGACCTTTTCGGCCCAATCAACAAAAGGAGTATTGGAGGTAGTTGGTACTGCTTAGTTATCACCGACGATTACTCACGTTTTTCTTGGGTTTTTTTTTTAGGTACGAAGGACGAGACGGCTGCAAGGCTCATCGGGTTCTTGGACCAAGTGGAGAACTCATACGGAACTAGGGTTAAATATATTCGTAGTGATAATGGAACTGAATTCAAAAACACTGTAATTGGTGTATATTGCCTATCAAAGGGCATAGTGCATCAATTCAGTGCACCATATGACCCTCAACAGAATGGGGTGGCCGAACGTAAAAATAGAACTTTGATTGAGGCTGCAAGGACTATGCTTTCGGATTCAAAGCTTCCTACCATGTTTTGGGGGGAGGCAGTGAATACCGCATGCCACATTTTAAACCGAGTCCTTACAGTCAAATCATTGAACAAAACATGCTATGAATTTTTGAATAAACGGCCACCTAACTTAACTGGATTCGAACCGTTTGGAGTACCATGCACACTTTTAAGAACAAAAACATCAACCGAAGTTTGGTGAAAAGGCTGACGAAGGATACTTCCTAGGTTATGTGCCAAACTCACCAAACAAACGGGTGTTTAACAAAACAACTGGTACTGTGGAGATTGTGTATAACATTGAAGTCACAAGTTATACACATGAACCCCAAACTGGTCCGGAATGGATATTTGACTATGATAAGTTATTTGAGTCATTTAACATTCATCTGGATGATAATGCAGGTACAATCGAGAAGGACATGGCGACGTTGCATCTGAACGACGATGGCCAAATCTTTCCAAGGACCACGTTCGAATCTACGTCCGAGCCTACTGCGACTGTAGATGGATCTCCAGAAGTTGCTGATCAAGAGGCACCTAACACTGAGAATCAGACTCAAGCTTTAAGTTCTAACTCTGAGGAAAACGTCCGTGAGGAGGAAAATGTAGAAGCTGAGCCTGTTCCCCCTTTAGGTGAAATAGGATCCAACTTAGGAGATAATCTAAGGGTTGATGAAATAGAGACCTCTAGGATTAACAAGAACCATCCAATAGAAAGCATCATAGGAAATCCTAACGAGGGTGTGAAGACTCGGAGTAGTGTAAATAACAACACCGTGTTGTTGTCGATGATAAACGACTCCGAGGCATATCACACATGTCTTTATTCATGTTTCATATCGCAAGTAGAGCTTAAGAATGTGCAAATGGCACTTAAGGATAACTCCTGGGTTGAAGCGATGCAGGAAGAACTTTCACAGTTTAGGAAACTAGAAGTGTGGGAGTTAGTTCCGTTACCTCGAGGGGAGATTGCAATAGGAACAAAGTGGGTTTTTAAGTGCAAAAGAGACGATCGGGGTATAGTCACGCGCAACAAGGCGAGATTAGTTGTAAAGGGTTTCAACCAAGAGGAGGGAATCGATTACAACGAAGTTTTTGCACCAGTAGCAAGGCTGGAAGCCATTAGGTTGTTTCTAGCGTTTGCCTCCTTCAAAGGCTTTAAGGTATATCAACTAGACGTTAAGAGTGCTTTTCTGTATGGGAAAGTGAAGGAGTTGGTGTATGTAGAACAACCGCCCGGATTTACAGATCCTAAATATCCTGATAGAGTATATCGCTTAGATAAGGCTCTTTATGGATTACATCAGGCACCTAGGGCGTGGTATGAGACTTTATCCAACCATCTTTTAGAAAACGGTTTTGAAAGGGGTAGGATAGATAGTACTCTAATTGTGAAGAGGAAGGGAGAACACTTTATCTTGGTACAAGTGTACGTCGATGATATCATTTTTGGATCATCAGACGAACAGATGTGCAAAGATTTCGAAAAGGTGATGAAGTCTAAGTTCGAGATGAGTGCTATGGGAGAGTTGAATTTCTTTTTAGGGTTACAAGTTGACCAAAAGAAGGAAGGGATGTTTATCCATCAAACTAAGTATGTCTATGACATATTAGAACGGTTTGGGATGGAGGGAACTAAGTTGACTGCCCACTTCAGCACGTCGATTCAAGTGAATCACAATCTCGGGCCGGGTACTGAAAGTGATACCGATGTGGATCCGACTTTATATCGGGTCATGATTGGGTCACTTATGTATTTAACTGCTTCAAGACCTGACATAATGTTTGATGTGTGTATTTGTGCTAGGTTTCAAGCGAATCCGAAGGAGATGCATATGAAAGCTGTGAAGCGGATTCTACGATACCTCAAGTCGAAACCGAAGCTGGGACTTTGGTATCACGCGGAGGGAGATCTAGAGTTGGAAGCGTTCACGGATTTTGACTACGGAGGATGCAGCTTGACGCGCAAATCTACAACTGGAGGTTGTCAGTTCCTAGGAGGGAGATTGGTATCCTGGCAATGCAAGAAACAAACATCGGTAGCCATTTCAACGTGCGAGGCCGAGTATGTTGCTGCTGGTAGTTGCTGCTCACAGGTTCTGTGGATACAACAACAATACGGTTTGGCTTACACTCAAACTCCTATTAGGATAGACAATCAATCTACAATTGCTATAACTAATAATCCAGTTAAACACAGTAAAACAAAGCACATAGACATAAGGCATCATTTTATTCGTGATTGTGCTGAAAAGAACTTAATCAAACTGGTAAAGGTGGCAACAGAAGATAATAATGCAGATTTATTTACCAAATCGTTTGATAAGTCACGGTTTGAGTATTTAATTCAACTGAATGGAATGCGCAACCCAGAGTAGTTTGACCTTAGTAGTAGTAAGTTTATTTTATTTTATTGTAGAGTAGTAGTTTTTCTTTCTTTTCAGTAATCTGCTAATTTAGTAAAGTTTCTATTTTTAGTAAGTTTCTATCTTTAGTAAGTTAGTAGGTTAGCTTATTTTACTGCTTTTATTATGAAAAAATAAAAGAAAAAAAGAAAGAAAATTACAAAAATACAAAAAAAGAGAATATCAGAAAAAAGAGTTAGGTCTTAGATACATAGGTTCAAAGTGACGAAAATTAGCACCGTCGTTACAGACTCTAAGTATTTAGGCTTTCACACATAATGCAACTAAATCCTAAGTGTTATACTTTACTTAGTTTGATGTGTTGGTAGGCATAATACATATAGGGAATCTCAAGGCTAATAAAATATTCTAGAAATAGTCAAGCGTGTCACTAACTTAGATATATGACCAATCGGTCTTAATTTTTATGTACAAGACATACAAACATTGAGTCTAAATGAGGTATGCAAACTTTCTGGGATGTATGGCAACATCAAATACATCTAAAAATGGAAAGAATAGAAATATCATGTAAAACTGAGAGTCGAAAACATGCAACTCTGTTGTACGTAAGTACAGACCTGTTGTCTCTGTTTAGATTCGGGTTAGAAGACATGTCGCTTTGTTGTACGTCAGTACAGACCTGTCACCACTATCTGCTAACTTTAAAAGAAAACCTTAAGGCGAACTAAGACACTTTGTTGTATGAAAATACAGACCTGTGTCCGATGTTTGTCTTTTAAAGAAAATTTTCAAATACCAACAAGTTAGAATCTTTATCTGTGTGCCTTGATCATAAAAGTATGTCTATGTCTGAGTCACGTAAGATAATTTCCTGATAAATAAAAAGGCCAAGGGATATTCCGAAATGTAGAATGTTTAACAGGGTAAAATACCAACAATCGGCTAAATAGGTATGTCACGACAAACAAACAAAGGAATAAAACATTCCTAAGTGTGAAAGTTTAAGTACTGAAAGTTAGTATCAGACATCGCTATCTGATTGAACCTTTCTTAGACTATACTCATCAAAAATATGTTGTTAAGTATTTAGCTTAGATTGTAAATTTTTCTTAAGTCTAGATTAAATTTTTTGGTCAAAATTTTATTTTACTTTATTTTATTTTTACCTTAGTTTATTTTATTTCATTTTAGTTTAGTTTAATTTTTACTTAGGTAAAAGGTCAAAAGTTACTGAGGGTGCATTCAAAGTTGGATAAAATAAACAATGCGTGAACTATTTTGAGCTTAGGGTAAAAGAATTGGCATAGTTTATCTGGTTACACGATACCGTAGAAAAAATTGGAAAAGTTGAATTTATTTCAAAATTTTCGAAAATATTTCTAAGTATTGGTGGTTTCGAATCTAAGCCAGACTCGAAGCGGTAAGACTTCGAATCTGTCAGTGGATTCGAACCTATGCTTAGACTCGAGGGTTGGTGGTATAAATAGGTCAACAGTGAAGTCATTTAAGGCCTTACTGTTTTCGAATCTATACACTCGAGTCTATGGTGGCGATCTCGATTCTATTCTCGAATCTATCGTATTTCTTCTAAACGACATTTTGTCGACTCTCTTACTTGGTGTTTCGATTCTACAGATACAACTAGGTATAATCAACCGGATTGTACAAGATTTGTGTAGTTTTATACACAATTTTAGGCTAAAACATAGAATTCTGAAGTTTTGTGGGTTGAAATAGGGTTTTTGCTAAATTGCCAAGTTTGGACTTATAAAAGATCAAATTAAAAGCATAAATCAATGATTAGAACCTAGTTGAACTAATGTATGTGAATTACTAAGTTCAAAACGGTTAAAATCTTGGGTTTTTGTTAAAAACAAAACCGACGGGACTTCGAGTCTGTTCCAGGACCTTCGAATCTGTTCATGGGTTTCTCGAATCTATCATTAGATTCGAGATGACCATGATATTCGAATCTGTCCATTAGACTCGAATAGGGACTCTTCGAATCTGTCCATTACATTCCAATATGGACACTTCGAATCTGTACTTTATTTATTTTGTTTAATTTAAATTTTATTAAACTTGTGGAAATTTAATTGTGTTAGATTTTGTATTTAAAAAAGTACAAAATAAAACAAATTTGAATTTAAACAAGTTTATTGATTTTTAATGAGTCTAACAGTTTTATTTATTGTGCAGATATGGTGATTCGCGCTTTTGTCCCTAAGCATAATATGGTCCTTAATCCAGACATGAATCTCCCTGAGGCGCAGGGATTCCGTGAAGTACCGGATTTTCTAGCTGAATCAAGGATCGGACATGCACTATGGCATAATGTGCAGCTAGTGTTACCCTACATCCGTCAATTTTATGACCATTTGCAAGTAGACTGCTCGGTCACTCCGACAGTTCTACGCACTCGCATTGAAGGACAGCCGTTAGTATTTTCGGCTGATATGATTCGTCAAGTGCTGCAGTTGGGCACTCAGGAACAAGAAGCTGGTCCTATAGAATTTCCGATGAATATAAGGCAAGCGGCCTTTCAAAGAATGGGGTACAGCCTCGATGTGACAAAAGTGTCATACATGAAAAGTGGATTGATAGGACAATGGAGGTTTTTGGCGCATGTATTTATGGTGTGCTTTGCTGCGAAAAAGGCAGGGTTTGACTATATTGTCGCGAAGATTCAATCGGGGATTGTCGCAATGGTGTATAATCGCCCATATAGTTTTTCAGAGATGATCTTTTCGGAGTTTGTTCATCAGATATCTGCTCCCGAAAATCAGCAGTTTTTGCTCTATCCGAGATTCATTATGATGTTGATCAGACACTTTTTGCCGAACTTGCCAATAACAAATGACTTTCAGAGTGTTGCCATCCTGGACAAAAGGATTTTCGCTGATTGTTCCTCACACCGAGGAAGATTGGCTGTTCCTGTTGCTCGTCCATTGTTCGGAGCTATTGTGGATAGGGATTTTCAAGCCCCGGAAGATGCCAACTGGGCAGGGGTCGTTGAGTTTCCACAACAACAACAACAACAGCAACGTCAACAGCAACAACAACCTCGTGCTCGGCCACGTGATCCAAGACGCCGACAGAGACCAGCAGCGAGTCAAATTCCGACAACCAGGCCTTCGACAAGCCAGCAACCAGAAGTTACAGAAGCTGAGCCCTCAAATATTCAAGAAGCTGGGCCCTCAAATGTTGCGAGAGAAGCTGAACAGCTAAGCCAGACGCTTAATGAAATTTGGGAGGCAGGGCCTCATGCCAATGAAGATGTTGCAGCAGCATTGGTTGGTGAGATGCTTAGTCCACCAGCAGATGAAGATGATATTTTTAGAGATGTGGAGGAATACGAGCTAGAAGGGGCAGATGACGGATTAACATCTTCAGAATCAGAATCAGAATCAGAAGAAGTTCCGGCAGCTGCAGTTCCTGATATTCAAATTGGAACTTATGGTTCGAGATTGATTATAAATGAAGGTGGTTCGAGGAGGCGCGTGAACAGGGAATTGGAGGAGTCTGATTTTGAAGAAGAGGAAGTTGCTCAACTAGTGACTAGGCAACGGGCCAAACGTCACAGGTTCATGCAAGGATCATCTTCAGCTCCTGTAGATCAACCAGAAATTCCACAACATCAAGAACCTCAAACCACCAGTCCACCACCACCACCATCTCAAGATGAACCGTATATACCATCACCGTTCATTCCTACTCCTATACAGTCCATTCCATCTACCTCGACCACATACACTGACAATCATAGGTTTCTGCAGCTTAAAGCTCGCGTTGACTTCCAGAATGTCCAAATCTTAAGCCTAACAAAGGCGATCGGAGAAATTCAGACTCATAATGCAAATCTTGATAAAGAAAATGTCGATTTGACGAAGATTGTGGAGCAAGTCCAGGAAGAGAACGTAGAATTGAAAACTTTTGTTTGCGATCAGGCAGCTGAGATAAGGTCGATGCGCTCCCTAATTGAGCAGTTAATGAAAAATTTACAGGCTCAGGGGGAGACATCGTGCCGAGATCAGGAGGTGCAGAGAAGAGATGACAATGAAGGCGATGATCCCGGTGCGAATAAAGAGATTGAGTCTGTAGATTTTCCTGCAGCTCAAGTTACACAAATTCAGGGGGAGCCAAGTACAGAAGGAGAAGAAGGAGGATCTGGAAAAGAAGCAGGTTCCTCGAGGGTTCTGGACAGTGACATGATTGATGCACTGAAGGACATAGAGGAAGAGCTTATGGATTTTGACGACGAAGAAGAAGAGTTAGAAGAAGGAGAATTTATTCCAGAGGAGGTTGTGGACTGGAAATCAGACGATGAAGTGTTGGATGATGAAGACGATCAAGTCAATGAGGTTATTATCAATTCACAACCTGTCACGGAGCTATATGAAGGACAAAATCATAATGTGATTGACATTGACTATATCAAGGTAGCCTCAGTCGAGAACAAAGAACTTGAAGAGGCCGAGAAGGAGCCATCTAGAACTGACTTGATAAATCTTTGGTTCAAGAAAGAGGAAAAGAAAGATCGTTTGAAGATGAAGAAGAAAATGAGAGTTCCAGGTGCTGGAAACTTCTCAGGAGGCATTATAAGCTGGTTCTTTGACAAAGAACTGCAGCTATTTATCTTGAAAAGAAGAGATGGACTACAATACTTGAGGCGAACACTAAAAGCATTTAACTCATTGCCCAAGATTGAAGTAAAGGAGCTTGCATGGAAAGAGTTAATTAATATAGGTGAAGACCAATACGCTGAAGTCGTGGCAAGAATTATAAGGAAAGAAGGAAGATCGGGAAAGTTCGAGCGACTCAAGCCAAGGACCAGAAAGAGGGTTGAGGATCAGTCGAGAATAGATCCTCATATAGGTAGGCCATGGGCCAGGATGGAATACAAACCTGTGAGGTGTCTAAAGAAAGTTCCAATGAAATCAATGCCACAGAACGTTTTGAGCAACATGAAATGGTGGTACCTAGAGATTGACACTGCTGAAGCCATCATGGAGGATCAAGACGAGCAGGTCATTTTGAAGGTATATGATCCACTGCATTTGATAAACCTATCAAAGGACGACCTGAAAAAGCTTCATGATCAGCCTATCTTCTTTACTGAACCATGGAGATCTGAAGCCAGGAAGTTCCAAAAGGTAGTTAAAGTTTGTATAGATGCTGGATTATATGCAGGTAGTAGTATCTATAGCTCTAGTACTTAAATTTGATGTAATGTAAATAATTAGAAGCTATCGTCAAGGGGGAGTCTGTTGGTACACCCTGTGTGACGATAGCAGTCTAATCGATCTGCATTATGGTTTAAGTAATATTCTGAGTATTAACAAGTGTTTTGATATATATGTTTATATGTGTTTGTCTGTTATTGATTGTGTGATTGAACTTGATGTAACATATTACAAGAAGTTCAAACATAAAGGTCAAAGATTAACTCAAGCATAAGTAAAACATAAGTTTCATCACTTAAGAGTTTAAGTGTTTTGGCTAAATTCGAATTGCTTAAGGGAACACATTATGAGACCTTAGATTCGAATGGGCTAGATTCGAGGATGTCAATATGGACAGACTCGAATGGGCCTTGGGCCAGATTCGAGGTTGGCCCACAACAGACTCGAATCAGGGTCTATAATTAGGGATAGACTCGAGTCATTAGCAGACTTTTTGCAGAATTCGTGAGGGATTAAGCAAAGGGCGATCTCGAGTTTATCAGCTAGGTGAGTGCCGTTTCGGAGAGAATTAGTACGTAGGATCGTTCGTGTGTCGTTCGTTCAGCGTCTAATAGTCTCCGTGTTCCGTTGGTTGAGAGTTGTCCGTCTAACCGTCAACGAGGATTCCGCACTCGTTCACGGATCCGCGTCTAGATAGATCTTGCAGTCGTAGACCTTACAGTATCATGTTAGACTGCGGAACCGGAGTCCATCCATGTTTGGTTATAAGTTTAAAAGGGTAATATAGTTAATTGAGTTTATCTTAAATAATAGATGACGACTAATAAATTAATAGATCCCTTATTTATAGAGATTTACTTCCATAACATATCTACAATAAATTTCAAAATGGGTTTTAATGAACATGCGCAATTAGATTCGACAATGAGCTTTAATGAACATGTTCAATCGGATTCTATAATGAGTTTTAGTGAATAAGTTCAATAGGATTCGACAATGGGTTTAGTGAACATGTTCAACCACAGGTGTCAAATTAAGGTATTTATTATTTTCATCAAACCGTTCGTGAATGTTCAATTTCATTTACACTTTATTAAACATGTGCAATCGAGCTTTATTGTATCTTTAGTCGCTCTTAACCGTGTTGGTGATAAACCAATATTGACGGTATTGAGCATGCTCAATCGTGGTTAATGGAGTGTCATCATTGCACATGTTCAGTATGGGTGTAAGGAATGATATTAACTGAAATAGAAATTTTAATGGGACACACAGAATTATTGATATTAATTTAAACTTTTCAATACCATTTTTACCCCCAACATTATTCAATGTGGGAAAGAATTTTAAGCAAATTTTATATTATATTTTATTGATTTTAATAATAAATGATTGGTTATAAATGGTTCCCCGGTACCCCAGTCTAAAATGGTAGCCTATTGATCTTGAATATATATATAGAATTTGGTTCCACAACGTCCCTTGTGAAAGCCTGCGTATCCAGCGTACCAAGGGTATTTTCGTAATTGCAGCGACCATTCACATTGCTTAAATTCATCATTCACATTAATTGATCATTCACATTAGTCAACTGATCATTCACATTACTTAATTGATCATTCACAACACTTATTTAACTATTTATACTTCTTGTACACTTATTTGATCATTCACATTACTTAATTAACCATTCACATTACTTAATTGACCATTCACATTACTTAAATGATCATTCACATTACTTAATTAATCATTCACATTACTTAATTGACCATTCACATTACTTAAATGATCATTCACATTATTTAATTGATCATTCACATTACTTAATTAACCATTCACATTACTTAATTTACCATTCACATTGCTTAAATGACCATTCACATTGAATTCCTTGTTTTTTTTGTATGCAATATCGATGAAATACATTTAACATTGATGGTATCTAGAAGATGAAGTCTAACATTGCGGTTCTCGTCATTCATCAAATGTGAATGGACATTTACCTAATGTGAATGACCATTCACATTAGAAGATTGATCATTCACAAAACGTAGTTGACAATTAACAGGACTAATGTAAGGTGCTGATATTATTTCACCAATGTGAATGGTGAAATTTACTTATGTGAATGGCCATTCACATTAGCTGAATGATCATTCACATTGGTTGATGTTATTAATGTTTGATAAATTTGAGAATTTGAGCGTTACATGAATGACCATTGTTACTGTTTGTCAATAATCTTGTTACTGCTTGTTAGTAGTTGACGATGCACAGCATACATGCTGTGCTGATATGGTACAACCAATATGAATGGTAAATTTTCTAATGTGAATGGCCATTCACATTAGCTGAATGATCATTCACATTGGTTGATGTTATTAATGTTTGATAGATTTGAGAATTTGAGCGTTACATGTGTGACACCCTTGCCACAACAACCACCAATTACAATACACCCAGGATTAATCACCAACATACAATAACATAATGATCTGATAACCTAAATTAAGTGCGGAAGCATTAAAAACATAAATAAAGTAGTGCAAAAAGTGTTAAACACCCTACGGTGCTATAAGGTACCAAGTCTAAGTCTACACACCCGTACATTTATTACAATCATCCAGAATATATTACAACATTGTCCAAATCACAATTACCGATCAAATAGTGCCGAGTCTCCCAAATCTTCCAAACGACCTAACTAGAAGGTCCAGCAGTAGACTTCCCTTTTCCTGTAAAATAAAAATCAACAACTGGGGAATAAGCGGATGCTTAGTGAATACAGAGATTATGCATTTTATAAATTTTTATGAAGCCCAAGGATAACACAGATGACCAACATCGGATATCCTCTTCGTACACAAAGTACGGACCAGAGCCGCAGCCCCTTCGAGCTCAAAGCTCGGCATTTAAACATACCATCTGAGACAAACGTACGATCGGGGATGACATACTGCCTACCGGGCCTAGGAGGGATCAGCTCCAGGTCATATAGCACAGTAACATCAGAGTAATCGATGCGACCCACCGGTCCATCACTAGATGCACAACAACCGAAAGGACATGCAACAAGTAAGAATGTGCATCTAAATCTACGCAAGTTAGTAGAATTCCAAACAATCAATGAAACAACAAGTCTCAGCAGGCAAAGCTTACATAAAACAAATATAAACATGCGAAATCTACTGTACTCACTGTGGGTGCGTATTATCTTTAACCGATATTATTTCTCTTCGGGCTTTCAACCGGATTCCACCAAGTACCCCACTGTGGGTTAAACAACACCACAAGGGACCTGTTATATCAATTACAACAAATTCCTCATATCATTATCCGTTTAACTCATAAAAATCAAGTCTCGTAAGTTTTGCAACGTTTTCCCCCATTTCGGGTCTACATCCAAATTTAAACCATAACTAAGTTTGAAACCCATTTCAAGTTCATAACTTGTCCTTTGAATAATTCTTGCCATTTTATGTGTTGTTTATAAGTTTCATTCAAAATACACGAGTCTAGGGAGTAGTATTCTAAATTTTAAGCATTAAACTCGAATTTAATGGGTTATGTTGGGAATAAATAATAGAGATGAAACAATTATATTGTATATGTTTGTAAATTCTAAATAGTTTAGGGGTTGTTTGTGTAAATACTTAATACTTGTGTATTAAGTATAAATAGGAATGATATGTGCACTGTTGAAAAATGAATCTCAGATTACACAAAAATACACGGCTGGATTTAGAGAGAAAGAAGGATTGCTTTGTAAGAAAGCCGAAATCTCCAATGTAATATTTTCTCTCTTAATCATTCAATAAATTGTGTTTAATTGTTAATTGTTCATATGAATTGTTCTATGTTGTATGAATTGCTAGAAAAATTTTCAAAGTCTGAGGTAATTGCAAAACTTACTGAATCTGAAAAGATTCGTAAGAACAATTACGACATTCTCATTCAGTTAAATACTGATAAACATTTGGCGTTACGTGACGTACAAATACTGAATGAAGAAATTCAAAACTTAAAAGAAAAACAAAACTCTGAGAGTTGTGCTCATCAATTGAAAATATCTGAATTACTTAAAGAACTTGATGAGCTGAAACAAGAAAATTTTCAGAATGCAACTCAACTGAAATATCTTTTGCCTGAAAGATCTGATCTTTACAAGAAAGTTCAGGATCTTGAAGATACACTTTGTAAGACAAAACCAACTGATCAGAATTGTATTTTAAACAAAAATGAAGAAATTTTTGCTCTTCAACAAGAGTTGTCTTTAACTAAAGATTTGATTGAGAAGGAAAGACATGAGTTCTTACTTAAAGAACAAGATTTTAAATCAAAATCTGAATTGTTTGAAGATGAAAGACAAATGTTCTTAATCAAAGAACAATCTTTTAAATCTGATTACCAATCATTTGATCATGACAGAAATTCAAATTTAGTCATTATCAAAAGTTTGGAAGATCAGATACTTCATCTTACAAAACAATTACATGTGTTTACTTCATCAACTGAGTCAAAGGTTAAGACCCCTTCTTCAGTGTGTTTAAAATCCAATATTAATCACTCTGGTTTGTCTTCTGAAAGTGAAGTGAATCTAACTAACTCTGCTAAGTTTGATTCTTCTTCAGATCTTAAACTTAAGTATCTGTTAAAGATACACAGCGGCAAAGATAAAATTGTTGAACAACTTCCGGTCAAGATTTACACCGGTGAATCTTCGAAGTCAAATTTTCTTAAAGTTTCTGAAAATACTGGTCATTCTAATCAGAAAACATTTTCACAGAAAAATACCAAGTATTATCAGAAACAGGCAAGAACCGGACAGTTTTTCAAAAAGAAGAGTTCGCAAAAGTCTGATCATTCAAATTCAAGTTTCTTTAGAAATTCAGATATTCAATTTTCTCATACTCAAAGAAATTTGTTTTCTGCGTTTGAAAGAGAAGCTGATAGTTATAACATGCAATGGGTACCTAAACCCAAGTACAAGTGGGTACCAAAACCCGTTTTGAAATGGGTACCCAAGAGCGCTAACAAGTCTGGATCCAAATCTGTTTGGATACCAAAGACATCTTAAATTTTGCAGGTTATAGGTTTCTTATCATTTCAGATAAGGACCCGTTCTTCATTTCAATAGGCTCTTGATTACTTCAGGTCAAGACCCGTGCTTCAACTCAAAATTGGTTTCTAGTTAAATTCAGACTAGAACCCGGACTTCAATGAACCAGAGACAATGGTTTTCAGTTACTTCAGACTGAAACCCAAGCTTATGCGACAAATGGCTTCTAATCACTTCAGATTAGAACCCGAGTCTGAAAGACAAATATTTCTGGAATTCCTGCTCTGAATTCAACTCTGAAGCTGAAATTGACAAAGAGGGAGTTTTTATTTTTATAATTTTTTGCTCCTGATTTAATTTCTCTGAGTTGACTAACTGTGTGTGCTTATTTCTAGGGGGAGTTTCAGATGCACTTTGACGATGACATTTTTCAAAACTGTGTGTGATTTTTTCACGAAAATATTTGATTCACACATAAAAATAATTTTTGAGCTGAAAAGAAATTTTTTTTTTCTGATTCTCTGAATATTTCATTGAGATTAATTGATCTAATCTCTTTGATGTTCATTATCTCATTTCTTCTGAGATTCTCTTTATTACAATGCTTCCAATTTATAATGGATTCTCTTTGTTATCTCCCAAGTGCTAATTCTTTCAAGAAAATCTGGTTCTTTTCATTTCATATATCAGATTTTCTATTTTTTTATGATATCTCCCATATTCTTTGAATATAATCTCTCTGATATCCCTTGAGCTTCAAAGCTGAAAATCTTTCTGCTGACTTCGATTATGCACCAATCTGAGTGATAGGCATAAATTTTGCTTCTATGGTCTAACCAGAACCGGAAGACCTACCCAAGGAGCAAACCATCTATAGTTTGTGTGGGTGAGGGTTCTTTAGGTTTATTAGTTGAGAAGTGTCAGTTATCACGGGATATTGACAGGGTCGAGCAGAGATAAAATGTAAATGAGAGGGATATTGATATTGAAAGGAGATGGTGGTGCATCAGATCATGCTTTTGCTATAAAGCTGACTGAATTCATTTATTAAAAGTGAGCCGGAGGGAGCTTAGTTGAAAAATGCTGAGTGCTGAGAGTTGAGAAAGGATTAAAAGAAAAGTAAATCCTATCTAAACTGTGTTGGCTGGGTAATCCACATAATCTATCAAGCCCTAGGCGACTTGATATTGAAAAAGACGTCATGGACCCAGTGACGCATGCACTTAACCCCACCAACTACTCAGTTATCTCTCAAAAGATTTCTGTTTCAATAATCACGGAGATATAACACATTTCTATCGATATATCATTTGGATATTATTGATATTGGAACAAGGAAGACAGTTGCTCCGGTCTCCAATTTCATTTGATGCACATTGTGTCTAGAGCTAATTATATACACTTTTAGGACACATCGAGTCTAACAGTCTGCGTGACTATAAACTGCTAGTCCAAAGTGACTAAGCCGGAACAAATAAGAGTGATTCTTTCATGATAAAGGATTTCACGATGACTATTTGGAAATCCTACCAGTGTTAACATCACGCCAGCGCTGAAAGTAGGTCACATAGATTTTGTCTATTGTGCAAACAGGAATCCTATGTGGACCTGGACTTGTTTTCTCACAAAATGAATGTGTTTCATTTTTCCCAAAGTTGTAAAGCTTTGTTTTGTTCTAAAAAGATATAATATCAATTCGAGGGGGAGTGAACTTTTTGAGGGGGTGAGATAAATCTGTTTTGTATAGGGGGAGAGATGTCAGTTTAAGGGGGAGAAAATCAATTTGTAATAATTTCTGAGTTGTAATTGTTGTTGTATTTCTTCTACTGTAATTTCATTGAATTAATGTTTCTGAAGTTTTTGCATGATGTTCATAATTTTTTATGATCATCATGAGGGGGAGAAAAGCTGAATTTCAGAAACAACAGTTGAGTAGATTGAAGTCAACTGAAGACAATTGCTACATCATATCAAATGAATTGATCAAGGGAGAGAATTAAAAAGCTATTCATGATTCAAGGGGGAGTGTACTCACAAGAAAATACAAGAAAAGAGAAGATCAGAGAAGAAGAGTTGTGAAGATCAGAGAGAGACAAATAAAGAAAAGAAGAAGATTCAGAGATCAGAGAATAGAAGAATATTCACGAAAAAGTCCCTGAAATGATCTTTTATCAGAAAATTGATTTCATCTCTAAGGGGGAGATTGTTAGGGACAATATTTGTAGAGCTGAAATGAATATTATTTTAATAATTGTGTTCATCTCTAAGGGGGAGAATGTTGGGAATAAATAATAGAGATGAAACAATTATATTGTATATGTTTGTAAATTCTAAATAGTTTAGGGGTTGTTTGTGTAAATACTTAATACTTGTGTATTAAGTATAAATAGGAATGATATGTGCACTGTTGAAAAATGAATCTCAGATTACACAAAAATACACGGCTGGATTTAGAGAGAAAGAAGGATTGCTTTGTAAGAAAGCCGAAATCTCCAATGTAATATTTTCTCTCTTAATCATTCAATAAATTGTGTTTAATTGTTAATTGTTCATATGAATTGTTCTATGTTGTATGAATTGCTAGAAATATGAATTCACAGGTTAGATTCGAAACCATGCATCAGATTCGAACCCTTAGCATTAGATTCGAACTACCCTTCGAATCTAGGGTAGATTCGAACCTCACTTCGAGTCTATGCCTAGATTCAAAGCCCTCCCCTTAGAATCTAATGGTACACCTTCGAATCTAGCACCAAACTCGAGTTTGTTCTAGCATTTCGACTCTATTCTTGACCCATTCGAGTCTGTTCATCATTTCAACTTAAATCCTTCATTTCTAAGGCAAAAACCACTAATATATCATGTATAATACCTAGATTCGATTCTACTATGCATATATTATCATATTCCAGCAACATTTCAAGCAAAACAAGCTTAAATTTGCATAAAATGACAGATTCGAATTCTAGTTAACTTCAAAACCGAAACTATAAACTTAAAAGGTTCGATTCTTACCTCAATTCGCACGAACTCTGAAATCCGTTTGTATATTGTTGTTGTACTCCTCGATACCTTTCCGATGACGTATAATTCTCGAAAATCCGACGGTCGGTTTGTGATATATCTTAGAGAGATGTAGAGAGAAAATTTCTAGAGAGATAAAGTAGTGAGATAGTGTAAACTAAAAAATGAAGCCTATTGCCCTTTATATACTACTTTCGTCATTTTGCACATTTCATCACTCGACTTAACCGGTTCCATAAAATACTGATTTAATCTTAGATTTATCATAAATAACTTTTAAATTCATAATACTCCACAAAATTGATCCTGAGTTCAATTTTCTTAAAAATAGCAACAAACTTTGCTTAATATCCAAATACATAATATTCTCCCAAATTCAACTTAAATATATATATAAGTTTTTCCACTTAATTAACCAAAATACATCAAATTAAATCCGTGGATGTTACAATCAATCCCTTCCTTGATTGGATGCAATCTATTTACTACCTAAACTGACTGGGAAAAATAATCAAGCGCTAAAAGAAAGAGTTATTGACAGGATTTGAAAGACTTTAGAAAGTAGAAGGGTCAAATACCGAAAAAGTGCCTGAGACAGAAGGATCTGATAAAGCAAGAGATGGAGAACAAACATATTTGATCAGTGAAAGTGAAGATACGTATCCATTTCTTGAGTATTTATATGAAGGTGAAGCAGTTGGTAAACACTAAAGTGTGGAATATGACTCTGACTATGAAATTCGATATCCACCAAGCTGGTTTTCGTATCAAGAAATGATGGACACAAAGGAAAATCTTTCTGAACATAGTGTAGAGTTTGAAGCTGACATGGAAATTGAAATAAGTATTGCTGAGTTTGAATCTGTTAAAGTGATTGAAGAAGTTAGAGATGTGATGGAATCTCCTGTAATTGAAAACGTTGAATCTGCATCTGAAAAAGAGGAGAGTGCGATTTTATTTGAGAACACATTACTCATCCACTTTCCCGCCAAAACCGATGAGATCTACCGAGAATGACTCCACAAGTGCATTGAGAAGTGAGTCCAATTTAAAAAACCGAGTGAGAGCGTACAACCACAGAGAGAGAGGATGAAAGTGCATTTTTGGCTGACATAAAATAGTCATCGACACTGAAAGCCTGAAAAACTCAAGCAGTTAGGTTCGCCAAAATTCTTAAAGCTAGACAAGAAGTAAGAGCCCTAACTGCTACATCTAAGAATATTGAAGGAGGCGAGGGTGAATGTAGAGAGAAAGAGGGTGAGGGATCCCACGCCACACATAGTCGGACCCAAACCACTAATAAGGTTACTAGCCCAGTACGTCGCATGCACACCCCTCCCATCCACTCTGTTCCCTCTCAACAGGGAACATTATTAATTTCTCATGGGGAACAGCACACAAGCTATCACCACCTCACTTGGAGGTCGGTGATGTTCATACACATAGTCAACAGCGCAAGCCTTTGGCCCCTCATTTAACGATTTCAAGTCTAGAGCCTATTACCAAACATTGAATTCTTAAAACACATCACACTGAGTATGGAACCAATGCGCTGAGTCCGCAACGTCTACGTTGACGTTGCCGGAACCTCTGGATCTGGACGATCGACGAGTCGGGCAGAAATGACAGAGGAAATTCCTGCCAAGACCACGTCTATCCCAAATTTTTGAAAGCGGGTCACTCTTTTGCTTAGGAAACTGCAACAGAAGTAGTGCGAACATACAGTCTACGTGACTCCGGCAACAACTTTGTTTTTCCCATACATGTGTCATCAGAAAGCCATTGTGGCCTACGTGACCCTACGATCAGTGTTGAGTTTGGTGAATACTCTACTCAAGGAGAATCCACACCCAATGTTGATCCTTACGTAACCCATGACAGACTTGAACAAGTTGTCACGTCTGTCATACAAGGCTTATCTACAGACTTGCATGATAAGATTGTTGAATTGGCTCAATATGTCATGATTAGACTCTACAACTATAGACCTTGTTGAAGCTGCAAGAAAGATAAGTGTAAAGGAAATCAAAGAGGAAATTGCATCCCAAGTTTCTGCAAGCACCCAGCTAATGATACAAGTGTTTTCCAATCTTGATGCTCACCTTTTTGTCATTGAACAATCCTGTCGAACTCAGGCTCAACCCCTCAAGCACAAACACAATGAATCTGATAATCATGAGGGGGAAAGCAAGCGCCAAAAAGAAAGAGTTACTGACAGGATCTGAAAGAGTTAAAAGCGGAAGGGTCAAGTACCAAAAAAAAGTGCCTGAGATAGAAGGTTCTAATGAAGCAAGTAATGGAGAACAAACATATTTGATTGGTGAAAGTGAAGATATCGTTCCATTTCTTGAGTATCCATCTGAAGATGAAGCAATTGTTGGTATAGACTCAAGTGTGGAGTCTGACTCCACTTCTGAAATTCGATAAACACTGAAGTGGTTTTCGTATCAAGAAATTATGGACACAAAGGAAAATCTTTCTGAACATAGTGCAGATTTTGAATTTGACATTAAAATCGAAACATATATTGTTGAGCCGGAATTTGTTAAAGTGATTGAAGAAGTCAGAGATGTGATGGAATCTCCTGTAACTGAAAAAGTTGAATATGAATCTGTAAAAGTTGAGAACCTTATTACTGAGCCGGCAGAAGAAGTCAGAAATGTGATTAGATCTCCGGAAAAAGAAAAGATTGAACCTGAGCATGTAAAGGTTGAAGGAGAAATGGTTGGTTTAGAAACGAATGTCATAGGTGAAGTTCAATGGAATACTTCTCCAAGTATCACATTGTTTGATGATCATATTGACAAATCAAAGAAATTTCATCTTCTGCTGATATAACAAGAGAAATATCACCATTACCTCTAGTCATCTGACCTTGTGAGCCTTCTCGACAAACAAAAGTGGTTGATAGTTTTGATGACGACATAGGCAGAATTTTAATGGCAGAGAATGAAAAACTAGTTAGAGCTTATTTAGACTTGTCTCGTACGGAAGAAAGACAAATGATTGTGAAGAACAAAGTAAATGCCACAATCAAACGTCTACTGAAACACCAACAAGTAAAATGAGACAAAGGAATTCAAAGAAGCAACCAACTCACTTGGGGTATCTAAACAACGAAACAATCATCATATAATAAGAATAATTATAGGTTATTATCTATACTTAGAGAGAATGTGCACAAATGCTTTCAGCCGTATATTGCAAAATAGTAAAAAATGTTACATTACCTACAAACCCTATAGATAATAACTATGAAGCAATTACAATGATATCTCTCACTTGAAACTATGCTATAAAGACAAAACAACCCCTGGACGTATATCACAACGAAAAATTAACATAATCATTATGTTTTGGTTGTATTAATCCTATGTGACGTGTATGTATGTTAATACAAGGTGCCACATATATAAAATACAAATCTATATACGTATTAACATATAAAAAAATAATTGTATCACAAATGAAAATATATTATCCTTTTAAAACTGAAAACAACAAAAAAAACACGTAAAAAAGATTAAAATGAATTTAAACGAGTTATAATATGTTAAATCTACATTATATATTGTTAGCCAAATAATGTTTAGCAAATAAGTTTAAAAACTTTTTATAAAAAAATTAGATTTCGGGTTTTCGGATAATCCAAAAATTCAAAATTATGCAAAATCCGATTCTGAAATTTTGGATATCTTTGAATAATCTCGAATTGGATTTTTGGGTTTTCAAATCAGACTTTCATATTCAAATATTTTTTTGAATTATATAGTAAATATGTTAAGCTGATATTAAAAACATCCTATATAGACGTGTATCTTTAAATTTATACATTTTATATTAAATAATTTATAATTTTGAAATTTATATTTGACAAATTTATATTGTAGGAAGTTATACAAAACATATTCAAGTAAATGCTCATGAACATTCATAGTTTATTGTGTCACGGTTAATATCGAAAAACTCTTATCAATATTTTTTCCGCTACTGAGTTTCTAGATTTTTTTCCCCAAATGTTTAGGCCTCTAAACAATTTTTGTTTAATTCAAAAGTACATAATTTCGTCCGACTACCAGATTAGTCGATAACACGAGACCCATAAAACAAATGGTTTATGACTTAATGGCTAAAATGAAGAAAGATAATGAGTTTATTCCAGCATTAATCGGGAAAAACATCAGTCTTATTTATTTGGTAACTAGTCAAACATATACAATTGGAAATTTGAATAACACAATAGTTTATTAAGTAAACAATAAGCATAAAAGTTTATTGACTTAATCGTGAAAATAAATAAAATTAATTGTGTTCCCCTATTAATTATATACAATTTTTTTAAGGGATAATTGCGCAGAAAACCCCAAACTTGTCCGCTTTTTGTGATTAAAACCCCAAACCATTTTTCGTTGCATAGAAAACCCCGAACTAACTAAAAATCAGTAAATCAAGGTTTTATCAATGAGTAACTGGTTGAAACCGGATATTAATCCTACGTGGACTGGTAAATAATCTACGTAGAATATATTTTAATTGTTGAAACCGATTTCCAAGTATTACACATCATTTTTAACCCCGTTGATATTTTAATTGTAATTTTTAAACGGGATTACCTCATCTACGAGCGTTAAAAATGATGTGTAATACTTGGAAATCGGATTCAACAATTAAAGTTATTCTACGTAGGTTATTTACGAGTCCACGTAGGATTAATAACCGGCTTCAACCAGTTACTCATTGATAAAACCTTGATTTACTGATTTTTAGTTAGTTCGGGGTTTTCTATGCAACGAAAAATGGTTTGGGGTTTTAATCACAAAAAGCGGACAAGTTTAGGGTTTTTTGCGCATTTATCCCTTTTTTTAATCTACACGCAAATATTTTTAATAAAAATGATTTACATAATATATATGTAAATTCAAAATTAAAATAGATAAATATTAATTTTAGTAAAAAAAATAAAAAACTAATATAGTTATTTGTTATATATATATAGATTTAGGTTCAAAAGAGCCCTTCAAAAATCCAGTGTACCAAGGGTACCCATCCAAAGCCACAAAATTAAATAAATCAATAGTTGTGATCAAAAAATGCAATTCCATGCGCGTCCCCCCTTTTTTTTTGGCTGGAAGGGTAATTTCGTAATTACAGCGACCAATCATATTACTTAATTCATCATTCACATTAAATGATCATTCACATTAGTTAATTGATCATTCCCATTACTTAATTATTCATTCACAACACTTATTTGATCATTCACAAGAATTATTAGACTATTTACAATTCTTTTACACTTATTTGATCATTGACAATAATTATTTGACTAATTGATCATTCATATTACTTAATTGATCATTCACATTACTTAATTGACCATTCACATTACTTAAATGATCATTCACATTACTTAATTAACCATTTAGGTTACTTAAATGATCATTCACATTACTTAATTGATCATTCACCTTACTTAAATGATCATTCACATTGTTTATTTGACCATTCACATTGGTAAAATAATATCAGCACAACATGTGAATCTGAGCATTGTCAACTACTAACAAACAGTAACAAGATTAATGACAAACAATAACAATGGTCATTTATGTAACGCTCATATTCTCAAATCTATCAAACATTAATAACATCAACTAATGTGAATGATCATTCAGCTAATGTGAATGGTCATTCACATTAGGAAATTTACCATTCACATTGGTTGTACCATATCAGCACAGCATGTATGCTGTGCATCGTCAACTACTAACAAGCAGTAACAAGATTAATGACAAACAGTAACAATGGTCATTCATGTAACGCTCAAATTCTCAAATCTATCAAACATTAATAACATCAACTAATGTGAATGATCATTCAGCTAATGTGAATGGCCATTCACATTAGGAAATTTACCATTCACATTGGTTGTACCATATCAGCACAGCATGTATGCTGTGCATCGTCAACTACTAACAACCAGTAACAAGATTAATGACAAACAGTAACAATGGTCATTCATGTTGTAACATCCACGGATTTAATTTGATGTATTTTGGTTAATTAAGTGGAAAAACTTATATATATATTTAAGTTGAATTTGGGAGAATATTATGTATTTGGATATTAAGCAAAGTTTGTTGCTATTTTTAAGAAAATTGAACTCAGGATCAATTTTGTGGAGTATTATGAATTTAAAAGTTATTTATGATAAATCTAAGATTAAATCAGTATTTTATGGAACCGGTTAAGTCGAGTGATGAAATGTGCAAAATGACGAAAGTAGTATATAAAGGGCAATAGGCTTCATTTTTTAGTTTACACTATCTCACTACTTTATCTCTCTAGAAATTTTCTCTCTACATCTCTCTAAGATATATCACAAACCGACCGTCGGATTTTCGAGAATTATACGTCATCGGAAAGGTATCGAGGAGTACAACAACAATATACAAACGGATTTCAGAGTTCGTGCGAATTGAGGTAAGAATCGAACCTTTTAAGTTTATAGTTTCGGTTTTGAAGTTAACTAGAATTCATTGAAAAAACCCTATAAACTTTTCTCATTTTCACGATTAAGTCCCTAAACTTTTTTTCCGATTGTTTAAGTCCCTAAACTATTTTTGTGTTATTCAAAAGGATATATTTTTGACTGGCTACCGAATGAGTATGTAAAACACAAACAATAAAACACAAAGTTTAGGGACTTAATCGCTAAAACATGTAGAGATAGTGAGTTTTTTGAATAAGACAAAAATAGTTAAGGGACTTAAACAATCAGAAAAAAAGTTTAGGGACTTAATCACAAAACTAAAGAAAGTTTATGGGGTTTTTTCAATATTAACCCAATTCGAATCTGTCATTTTATGCAAATTTAAGCTTGTTTTGCTTGAAATGTTGCTGGAATATGATAATATATGCATAGTAGAATCGAATCTAGGTATTATACATGATATATTAGTGATTTTTGCCTTAGAAATGAAGGATTTAAGTTGAAATGATGAACAGACTCGAATGGGTCAAGAACAGAGTCGAAATGCTAGAACAAACTCGAGTTTGGTGCTAGATTCGAAGGTGTACCATTAGATTCTAAGGGGAGGGCTTCGAATCTAGGCATAGACTCGAAGTGAGGTTCGAATCTACCCTAGATTTGAAGGGTAGTTCGAATCTAATGCTAAGGGTTCGAATCTAATGCTAAGGGTTCGAATCTGATGCATGGTTTCGAATCTAACCCATTAAATTCGAGTTTAATGCTTAAAATTTAGAATACTACTCCCTAGACTCGTGTATTTTGAATGAAACTTATAAACAACACATAAAATGGCAAGAATTATTCAAAGGACAAGTTATGAACTTGAAATGGGTTTCAAACTTAGTTATGGTTTAAATTTGGATGTAGACCCGAAATGGGGGAAAACGTTGCAAAACTTACGAGACTTGATTTTTATGAGTTAAACGGTTAATGATATGAGGAATTGTTGTAATTGATATAACAGGTCCCTTGTGGTGTTGTTTAACCCACAGTGGGGTACTTGGTGGAATCCGGTTGAAAGCCCGAAGAGAAATAATATCGGTTAAAGATAATACGCACCCACTGTGAGTACAGTAGATTTCGCATGTTTATATTTGTTTTATGTAAGCTTTGCCTGCTGAGACTTGTTGTTTCATTGATTGTTTGGAATTCTACTAACTTGCGTAGATTTAGATGCACATTCTTACTTGTTGCATGTCCTTTCGGTTGTTGTGCATCTAGTGATGGACCGGTGGGTCGCATCGATTACTCTGATGTTACTGTGCTATATGACCTGGAGCTGATCCCTCCTAGGCCCGGTAGGCAGTATGTCATCCCCGATCGTACGTTTGTCTCAGATGGTATGTTTAAATGCCGAGCTTTGAGCTCGAAGGGGCTGCGGCTCTGGTCCGTACTTTGTGTACGAAGAGGATATCCGATGTTGGTCATCTGTGTTATCCTTGGGCTTCATAAAAATTTATAAAATGCATAATCTCTGTATTCACTAAGCATCCGCTTATTCCCCAGTTGTTGATTTTTATTTTACAGGAAAAGGGAAGTCTACTGCTGGACCTTCTAGTTAGGTCGTTTGGAAGATTTGGGAGACTCGGCACTATTTGATCGGTAATTGTGATTTGGACAATGTTGTAATATATTCTGGATGATTGTAATAAATGTATGGGTGTGTAGACTTAGACTTGGTACCTTATAGCACCGTAGGGTGTTTAACACTTTTTGCACTACTTTATTTATGTTTTTAATGCTTCCGCACTTAATTTAGGTTATCAGATCATTATGTTATTGTATGTTGGTGATTAATCCTAGGTGTATTGTAATTGGTGGTTGTTGTGGCAAGGGTGCCACACGAGATGGTATCAGAGCAGTTGTTTGAGATTCAAGTGTCCGTGAGGTCTTGATCTCAAACATTAGGTAATGATATGTAGTGGTTTAAGTAATGATCTGAACTAAGATAGGTTATGATCTAGTAATTATAGGGATTGACTATTATACGGGACGAATGAATGGTGTCTTTAAATTTATGACATGTTGCTAAATAAGTTATATGTTTCGTATTTCAGAACATGTCTGGAGGAGGAATGACACCTGAAGAGACGAGAGAAATGATGCTAGCCATGATGGCTGAGCAAAGAGAGATGATTCAAGAGCAGTTTCGGGCTCGAGATGAGGCCGAAGCTAAGCGAAGGGAAGATAAAAGGAAGAACAAAGAAAAAGAAAGAGAGGGAATTAATGAGGAACAAGATGACAACACTGGGTCATCTAATAAGCCCAGGGGTTGTCGGTTTAAGGATTTTAAAGGAAATGGAGCTGTAGAGTTTAACGGTTTAGGGGATGCTGTTGCTGCACTGGAATGGATAACAGCAACTGAGCGAACATTCCGAATCAGCGACTGTGCTGAGAAGGATATGGTTCGTTATGCAACTGCTATGTTCACGAATGATGCAATCATGTGGTGGAATGCCATGGTGAACGCTTTGACATTGGAGAAGGTTTCGGTTATGAAATGGGCTGAGTTCACGGACTTATTCACTCAGCAATACTGTCCGATTGATGAGCGTCGGAGATTAGAGGCAAGGTTTATGGCGCTGGTACAGGGGACGAAGACGGTGTCCCAATATGCTGTGGAGTTCACGAGGTTAAGTCTGTTCGCACCTCATCAGGTGGACACCGAAGAAAGGAAAGTGACCAGGTTCGAGGCTGGTCTTGACATTGAGATTAGGAGGGTCATGAGCAATGTTCGTTACCCTACATTTGCTGGCTTACTTGAGGCTGCCAGAAATGTAGAGCAGATTTTGATTATGTCGGGCTACTCTGTTGGGTCTGCTGCTGCTTCCACCAATCCAACACAGCCGTCACCGCCGAAGCGCCAAAGGGAGGGAGGATATTCTGGTTCTTCCCGGTCTTCACAATACTCACCTCAACAGTCGTATCGCCGACAATCTGGTTCATCTGATCGCGGTCGTGCGCGTGCATACTCCATCAACACTGAGCCGCAGTATTGCAATAAATGTCACTTGGAACATTTTGGCAAGTGCCCTAACGGACGTGCTTGCTTTTGCTGTGGAGAACTGGGACATTTTCAGAATGATTGCCCAAGGAAGGGTGATGCTTGCTATAAGTGTGGGGTGTGGGGTCACTATAGCAGGAATTGTAGGAAGAATGCTCCAACGGCTGCTGTCCCATCATCAACACGATCGTCTGGAGGTTCGAGTGGTGGTTCAGTTAACCGCCGGGGTCAGTCACAGAGGGCACCTGCTCGTGCTTTTCAGATAACTGCAGAGGAGGCAAGGGAAAATCCGGAGGTCGTCACGGGTACGTTCATAGTTAATTCTATGCCTGCACGAGTTTTATTTGATTCGGGTGCCAATAGGTCGTTTGTTTCTACTGTGTTTGCACAAAGACTTGCCATGCCATTGTCTAAGTTGTCTGCCATACTTGATATTGAAACTGCTAGCAATACTTTAGTTAAGGTAGATCATGTATACCGAAATTGCACGTTAGTAATTGAAGATGTAGTCTTCAATTTAGATCTGATTCCGATAGAGTTCAGCGAGTTTGATGTGATAGTCGGAATGGACTGGTTAATCGAGAATGAAGCCCATATAATGTGTAAGAGCCGAATGATAAAGATAACTACCCCGGAGGGGCGTGAGATATGTATATATGGGGATAGGAGAAGCGGGGATCTGTGTTTGCTGACTATTGCAAAAGCTCGAAAGCTTGTTGCAAAGGGATGTGATGCATACTTAGCATATGCGATTGATGCTAAGGCAGAGAAGAGAACTTTGGCCGATGTGCCGGTTGTTTCACAATTCCCGGATGTGTTTCCGGAAGTCTTGTCTGGCGTGCCGCCTGAAAGACAAGTAGAATTTAGGATTGACTTGATCCCTGGAGCTGCACCGGTAGCTCGTTCTCCTTATCGTCTTGCCCCAACCGAGATGAAGGAAATGATGACACAGCTGCAAGAATTGTTGGATAAGGGCTTCATTCGGCCGAGTTCATCGCCATGGGGAGCTCCGGTACTGTTTGTAAAGAAGAAGGATGGCACGATGAGGATGTGCATAGATTACCGGGAGCTGAATAAATTGACGATTAAGAACAAATATCCGTTGCCACGGATAGATGACTTGTTTGACCAGTTACACGGGGCCTGCGTCTTTTCTAAGATCGACTTAAGGTCGGGGTACCATCAACTGAAAGTTCGAGAAGAGGATGTGCCTAAGACAGCATTTAGGACACGTTATGGGCATTACGAGTTCTTGGTTATGCCTTTCGGGTTAACCAATGCCCCGGCTGTCTTTATGGACTTGATGAATAGGGTTTGTAGACCGATGTTGGATAAGTCGGTGATAGTGTTTATTGATGATATACTGGTGTACTCTAAGTGAGGCGCCGATACTTGCCTTACCGGAAGGCAATGACGATTTTGTGGTTTATACTGATGCATCAAGGTTAGGATTAGGCGCTGTACTGATGCAGCGCGGGAAAGTAATTGCTTATGCTTCAAGACAGTTGAAGCAGCATGAGAAGAATTATTCGACTCATGACCTCGAGTTGACTGCAGTAACATTCGCATTAAAGTTATGGAGGCATTATCTCTACGGGACTAAGTGCCAATTATACACGGACCATAAGAGTTTAAAGTACATTTTTAGCCAGAAGGAACTCAATATGAGGCAGAGACGATCAATGGAGCTAATAAAGGATTACGATTGTGAAATTCTTTATCACCCCGGAAAGGCTAATGTAGTAGCCGATGCCTTGAGTCGGAAAGCGTATGCTAAGGATTGCTGCTATATGATGACATCTACCATGTTAACGTCTACTATTATAGATGATGTCAAGGCCGCTCAAGAGGAAGCCTTGAAAGACGAAAATGTTGGTGCTGAGGATATAAGGGCGCAGATTAAAAATATGGAAACTAGTGAATCGGGATTAAAAGGTGTGTACGGAAGAATATGGGTGCCGAAATATGGTGGAATGAGACAAATAATTATCGAAGAAGCACACCAGTCTAGGTTTTCTGTACATCCTGGAAGTACAAAGATGTACAATGACTTAAAGGCAGATTTTGGTGGCCAGGATTGAAGAGGGACATAGGGCAATATGTAGAAAGATGCCGAACTTGTCGGTTGGTAAAGGCCGAGCATCAGCAACCGTATGGCAGTCTGCAACCGCTTCCTATTCCGGAATGGAAGTGGGAGCACATTACTATGGATTTTGTTACAAAACTGCCGAAGACTAGGCGCCAACATGATGCAGTTTGGGTGATAGTCGATAGATTAACTAAGTCCGCACAATTCATACCAATAAGAGAAAGTTACTCCTTGGAGAAATTAGCTCAAATTTACATGAACGAGATTGTTTCTAGGCATGGGGTGCCTAAGTCCATAGTATCGGACCGGGACAGCCGGTTTACTTCCAATTTTTGGTCGGCTTTGCAAGAAGGGTTAGGGACAAGGATAGCAATGAGTACAGCTTACCGCCCGCAAACTGATGGTCAGAGTGAGCGGACCATCTTAACGCTTGAAGACATGATGAGATCGTGTGTGTTAGATCTCGGTGGCAATTGGGACGATCATCTGCCACTCATAGAGGTTTCGTATAACAACAGTTACCACGCTACGATCAAGAAAGCTCCGTTCGAGGCTTTGTATGGAAGGAAATGTAGGACTCCTACATGTTGGAGAGAAACGGGTGAAACACCAATCGCTGGGCCGGCCTTGCTTCAAGAAACAAACGAGAAGATACAGTTGATTAGGCAGAACATGAAAGCGGCCCAGGATCGTCAGAAAAGTTACTATGATCGGAGACACAAGCCGATCAATTTTGAAGTGAATGACTGGGTCTACTTGAAAGTATCACCCATGAGGGGTGTTACTCGTTTTGTTAAAAGGGGAAAGTTGGCTCCGAGATTCGTCGGACCATTTAAGATAACCGAAAAAGTAGGAAATCAGTCATATCGTTTGGAATTGCCTGAAGAGATGTCGGGCATACATCCGGTGTTTCACGTTGGAAATCTTCGAAAGTCATTTACTTCTAGTAACGAGGATTGGTCCGACCATACTGAACTGCAAGTTGATGAAAGGCTCCGGTATGTTGAAGAGCCGGAGTGTGTGTTAGATACTAAGATGAAGAAATTGAGAAGCAAGGAGATAGAAATGGTGCTTGTACGTTGGAAGCATCATAAAGGAGCAAATCATACATGGGAAACTAAGTTAGATATGTTAAGAAAGTATCCGAAACTGTTTGAGTCCGAGTAACTTCGAGGACGAAGTTGAGCGTGGTGGAGCCCATGCTGTAACATCCACGGATTTAATTTGATGTATTTTGGTTAATTAAGTGGAAAAACTTATATATATATATATTTAAGTTGAATTTGGGAGAATATTATGTATTTGGATATTAAGCAAAGTTTGTTGCTATTTTTAAGAAAATTGAACTCAGGATCAATTTTGTGGAGTATTATGAATTTAAAAGTTATTTATGATAAATCTAAGATTAAATCAGTATTTTATGGAACCGGTTAAGTCGAGTGATGAAATGTGCAAAATGACGAAAGTAGTATATAAAGGGCAATAGGCTTCATTTTTTAGTTTACACTATCTCACTACTTTATCTCTCTAGAAATTTTCTCTCTACATCTCTCTAAGATATATCAGAAACCGACCGTCGGATTTTCGAGAATTATACGTCATCGGAAAGGTATCGAGGAGTACAACAACAATATACAAACGGATTTCAGAGTTCGTGCGAATTGAGGTAAGAATCGAACCTTTTAAGTTTATAGTTTCGGTTTTGAAGTTAACTAGAATTCGAATCTGTCATTTTATGCAAATTTAAGCTTGTTTTGCTTGAAATGTTGCTGGAATATGATAATATATGCATAGTAGAATCGAATCTAGGTATTATACATGATATATTAGTGATTTTTGCCTTAGAAATGAAGGATTTAAGTTGAAATGATGAACAGACTCGAATGGGTCAAGAACAGAGTCGAAATGCTAGAACAAACTCGAGTTTGGTGCTAGAGTCGAAGGTGTACCATTAGATTCTAAGGGGAGGGCTTCGAATCTAGGCATAGACTCGAAGTGAGGTTCGAATCTACCCTAGATTCGAAGGGTAGTTCGAATCTAATGCTAAGGGTTCGAATCT
>JAANYP010005070.1:0-17736 GCA_020465985.1 Centrapalus pauciflorus
TTTTATCGTTTGGTTTTTAGATAGAAAATCTTTCTAATGCAAATGGACCGAAGTATATGAATATAATAAAAGAAATATATAGGGTCTAGTTTGTAAACAATCTTTAGAAAGGATCCTTTTTACAAAAAAAAAAAAAAAAACTCCAAATAATAGCATTACATTGTTACAAAAATAAATGAGAGAATTGCTCAAAATAACAAATAACTTTCCTCTTTTTTTTTATAGCAATCTCGTAAATTTTGTCTCAAATAATGGAACTAACTTTTGGTTTAGTTCCGATTATAGCATTTAACCGGTAAACAACAAGTAGGTTGTTATTTCAAACAATATATTAAATGATAAAAAATAAAACTCATTGACATGATAAGAAAAAAAATAAAAAGAAGGTTGTTATTTCAAACAATAAACCCTATATTTAACCTTTTTTTACCGGTTAAATGTTATAATCGGAAATAAACAAAGAGTTGATTCCTTTATTTGGTACAAGGTTTACGAGATTGCTATAATAAGATAAAAGGGAAAAGATGCTTGTTATTTTAAGCAATTCTCCAAAATAAATTGAAAAAGAAAATTCTTATCCGTTTCTAACCTTCATTTGAAAAGAAAAAAACTGTTATGCCTATACAGTGTTATTTTCGTATCTTAAATTTCATTTATGAATAACTTGAGCAATACTAGAAATGGTTTCGGAAAATTATACAGAATACCCTAAATGTATAAAAAAATTTGATTTACTCTTCTTTTCTTTTTTTCCGGATAAGTTCCTAAACCAATTATAATATATAGAATCAGTCCAAAGGTAACTTGAAACTGTTAAGCAGGTGCTTAATCTATTTTGTAAAAAACCATCAAAGTATAAAACTTTTTTGATTAATTCCTCCATTCATTCTTTTAGTTATTATTTTTGGTATTATCATTATTATCATATATTATTATTATAAATTATTGTCGTTATTATTATTATTATTGAACATTTTTTAATTATATTAAAAATTATCTACTTACGTTTTTAAAATTTTTGATAAAATTTAAAATTACTTTTTATATTTACTTTGGATTATCTATTTACTTTTATATTACGATTATTTATTAACGATTATATATCATATCATTGTCTATTTATGATTATTATATGAACTATTTTGAGTTTTTAATTTTTGATAAAAGTTCGACGAATTACTCCGATTTTTTTTCGATCGGTTTCGATTCGAATCTTAATTTTATGAAGGAAATAACTTCAATTAACTTTTAATCATTTCGAATGGATAAAAGTATGATACATTCCGATTTTAAATTCTCGAGTGTATAAAACTACAACTAATTTCATTTTTCTAAACGAAAATTGCTACAACTATGTATTTACGATCCAAAAAAATGTCGAACCCTTAACTAAATAGCTAGAGCTATTCCGAATTTTTTTTTTCCCGATCGCAAAAATTGACGAACCCATCCATGTTTAAGTTTCGGTCGTAAATAAATAGTGTAGTTATTTTCGTTTTGAAAAACAGAATGAATTATCGTAATTTTTTAATATTTCCGAACGAAAAAATTACGCCCGGTAGATTTTCAATGTTTTCGAACAGAAGAATTCGTAATCCATTTCTTTTTTCGAACGAAAATAACTATAACTATTTATTTATGATTGGAAAATGAAATCGGAAGGGATTGTCGTTTTTAAATGTTCGAAAAAAATAAAAAAGCAGAGTGGTTCGCTTTTTTATCAAAAAGTTGAAAATAAAAGATTTCATCATAATAATCATAAATAAAAAAATGATATGTTATATAATCTTAAATAAATAATTTTTTATAATCAAAAGATTGTCAATAATAATAATAATAACAACAACAAAATTAATGGAGGACTACATCGAAAAAGTTTTATACTCTGATGATTTTTACAAAATAAGTTTAAGGGTTAACCACATATTTATGCAACTAAGTTTTTTCTTTTTATCAATTTATGCAACAAAATAGATTTTGACAATATTTATGCAACCACGTATGAAAATTTCATCAATCATGCAACCACATTTGAATTTGTTATCTATTTATGCAACCTTATTGATATTTGTTATAAATTAGGCAACATTTCATTTAAAATCTAAATTCGTGATGTATATATATTAAAAACTTTGTATTATTTCTTAATGTCATTTTATTCATTAAATTAAATCGAAAAAAATTATAAGATTATTATTATTGTTATTGTTATTATTATTATTATTATTATTATTATTATTATTATTATATATATATATATATATATATATATATATATATATATATATATATATATATATATATATATATATAGTATGTAATACAATAAATAAATAGTATGACCATTAAATAAATAGTGTAACCATTTCCATTTAATAAGGAAGTAATTAGTTAATTTAAAAAATCTCAAATCATAATTAAAAATTTTGAAAAAAAAATAAATGATGTCATCCCCTTCGTCACCTCATCAACAGTTTGAAACTTTTATATCATCGTTCATCATCTAATATGCTTTATTATTCACAACCTTTCGTTATTTAGGACATCAAAAAGCTTTAAAAAATTCTACATCATTTTAACATGCATCCATAAACCTTATTTCGATTTAAGAATCATCCAACTAATTTCATTAAAGAACCTTTTTGTACAAAATATTTCAAAATCAAAAAACCGATGCACCATTCGGATATTAAGGTTAATCGAACAACTCTTTTTAATAATATATGATTTGGTTAACCGAAAAACAAAACCGATGATATTTTCTATAATTTTCAAGTAAAGAGATTGTTGATTTTTAAATTAAAACAAGGTTCATGGATGTGTTTGAAAACGAACGATAAAAACTTTTTTAAGCTTTTGATGTTGTTGATAATGAAGGGGTGATAAATGGTGATCAAAACTAATCAGATGTCATCACAAAATAAATACGGTTGTATAAAACATTTTTTATCAACACTTTATTGCATAGATTGATAACATATGCAAACGTGGTTGCATAAACTGGAAAAAATTTCAAACATGGTTGCATAAATTGTGTCAAAACTTATTTCGTTGCATAAATTGATAAAAAGAGAAAACGTTGTTGCATCATTCCGTAGTTAACCCTAAGTTTAATCATGTTAACCAGTTATAACAGGTTGACGGGTGAATTTAAAAATTTTAAATAGTTCGGGAACTTTTCAGGGAAAAAATAAAATAGGGATTTAATCGAAATTTTTTTTACTTTAGGATTACTTTGCATAATTTTCCAAGTCTAAATTATAAGTGTTTTTTCAAACAATGTTAGGACCCTAGATATATATTGTAAATTGGGTTTTATTTTTTTATTATTTATCAAAAATATTATAAAACCAAAATTTTTAACCTAGAAACCAGGATAATAAACCTTCAATCCTAGTCAAAAAACTATGATGTATGTCATGTACAAAAACCCTACTCAGTGGTCTAGTCGAAAATCAGGTTTGAAGGTGTTTTTTATAGTGGCGATGACTCGTTAGTAGAGTTGCGGATAAAGGTATCAATTTAAATCTATTCAAGCAAACAGGTCAAACAAGTTGACGACAAAAGATCATAAATTTTATATAAATATGAAATTCTTTTCAATGAATAATTTTTTAAATACACCGTTTTGTAAATTTTCATAACTAAAAAAAGTTATGTTCTAGAATCAAAATTGTCACCCCTAGTCGTGGATATATGATATTTTTCTGACAAAATCACTTAAATATTGTATTATTAATTACTTTTGCCTTTTATGTTTTTACTTTTTTTTATGTGAGGTTTATGTAAGTACGGGTTGTAAATAGGGACATATTTATATATGTTTTAGAGGTAAAATGTTCAACGAGTCTTCTTGTTAATAATATCGTTTTGTAATATAAATTTATTTAAGTTATCGTTTGTGCAACTATTGTTTTTTTTTTTTTTTTGCGCCAATTATGTTCTATAGATATTGATAAAACGTTTAAAAATAATTCAATAATATATAGCTTATGACCTCAAATCAAACAAATAAGTTTATAGTATAGTACCTAAATAAGTAATAAATAATAACCAAACGAAACTAAAAAGTTAATTTTGCCCAATAACTGAACCCAATAATTAAATCTAACGTCTAATACCTTCAACCCAATAACCGTTATACCAATTAACCCAAACATACACCTATAGAGGTTGCTAATCTTTGTAATTTTAAATCTTATGAATTTTTAATTTGATAGAATCTATCTAATGTTAATATTTACGAGGTGACATTTTAATCTCGATTTTTGATCATCTATGATTTTCGAACTATTGATAATGATTCATTGGAAGTTTACGTCTTTATAAATTATTTGATATTTTAGGATTATTTTTGATGTTTTGCATTATGTATACTCATTTGCTAGCTAGACCTAATCAATCTAACCAATTGAATTTTCAAATAGGAACACGATAAAAAATGATGCAACGGATGACCTCGAAACCTAGGTCCGCCACTGATTGTAAATTTGAACATTCCTAATCGTACTCCTCGCGTAAACTTCTATATTGGTCATTTGCTGTCATATTTTTGAAATTAATTCATCAACCATCAAAAGGTAACTTTAAAAAACCTTTAGTTTTTAGATACTCAATCTAATATCATAATCCATCTTTGTGAATACTTCATTCGCAATACATTATCAAGTTATAAGTTAAGGTTAATATTGAAAAAATCTCACGGACTTTCATGCAATTATCGATTAAGTCACTGAACTTTTTTTTCGAGTATTTAAGTCCCTAACAAAGTTTGTCTTATTCAAAACTATATATTTTTTGGAGAATTTCATATATACCCCTATAAAACTTCATAATATCATATATACCCAACCTAAAATTTTAATATCATATATATCCCTCTTAAACATCATAATATCATATATACCCAATTTTAATTATTAATATCACATATATCCCTCTTAAACATCACTAATATCATATATACCCAAATTCATTAATTTAATTATTTTTAAAACATTTAAAACTCATAATTAATATCGCTTATTAATTAATGACCATTATACCCTTACTCATTTCTTCTTTCAACTACTAAACTTCAAAATATCATATTTATCCAACTTAAATTAAAATATCATATCCCTTTTAATAGTTTTATATAACTTATTTTTGTAAACTTTACTAAATAAATTCTTCAAACTAAAACAAATTAACATTAAAAATAAATATAAAAAAATTGTATCATGTTTTTGCTCGTTTTTAATCAAATCGTATCGTTTTATTATATTTTCTTATTTGTTTTTTTCTACAGTAATCTATATACAATTAACTGATTACATAACTTTGAAAGAATATAATATGTAATCAGTTATTGTATATAGATTACTGTAGAAAAAATAAATAAGAAAATATAATAAGACGATACGATTTGATTAAAACGAGCAAAAACATGATACAATTTTTATATTTATTTTTAATGTTAATTTGTTTTAGTTTGAAGAATTTATTTAGTAAAGTTTACAAAAATAAATTATATAAAATTATTAAAAGTGATGTGATATTTTAACTTAAGTTGGATAAATATGATATTTTGAAGTTTAGTAGTTGAAAGAAGAAATGAGTAAGGGTATAATGGTCATTAATTAATAAGCAATATTAATTATGAGTTTTAAATATTTTAAAAATAATTAAATTAATGAATTTGGGTATATATGATATTAGTGATGTTTAAGAGGGATATATGTGATATTAATAATTAAAATTGGGTATATATGATATTATGATGTTTAGGAGGGATATATATGATATTAAAATTTTAGGTTGGGTATATATGATATTATGAAATTTTGTAGGGGTATATATGAAATTCTCCCTATATTTTTAACCTGCTACCAGCATAACAGGTAAACATTTAGTTACTCGAATATTTATTATTAAAAAAACCGACAATCTTTTTCAATTTTTACGATTAAGTCACTGAAATTTCTTTTTTCTTGTTTAAGTCACATTATCGTTTACCCAGGGGCGGATGCATATATATAGGGTAGGGGTCAAATGACCCCGATAACTTTTTTATTTTACGTGTTATATATATGATCGAAAATTTTTCGACCCCTATGATTTTTAATTTCAACCCTAAATTCCTTGTTAGGTCTTATAAATTTTACACATAAAAAAAATTGTTACAAAATCTAAGAATATATATCAAAACATTATAGTTTGTTACCCATTTAACAAATAATTTAAAAATACTTGTGTATCAAACATTTATTTATTGGACTAATTCATCGTTGGATATTTCATATTCGGGTTTGGGCTAAACTATATTGTAAATTTTAGGGAAACTGGCGTCAAATAGTTGTGTACTTTTGAGTTTGTACTCATTTATGTAGTGTACTTTTTTGTGCACATTTGGTAGTCAAACTTTCAAAAATGTTTCATTTAGGTAGTTGGGTGACTTGGAAACCGGCAACAACCGGTCACCATCCTTACGTGGACGGTTTTTTCAAGAAAAATGGCATCAAATAGCTATGAACTTTTAAGTTTGTACACATTTATGTTGTGTACTTTTTTTGTGCACATTTAGTAGTCAAAACTTTTAAAAATGTTTCAATTAAGTAGTTAATTGAGTTACCTAAAAATTGACAAATCGATTATGATACTTATGTTGACATATTTTATGACATAGAAGAATGAGAGAATTTCATATTTATCCTTGTAAACTTTAATTATTACGCATATATGCTTGTAAAATTTCTTATTACATATATATATCCTTCTAAATCTTTAAATCTCACATATATATCCAAATGACTATTTTAAATTTATTTTATCATTTAAAAAAATTTTGAATACCTAAACTACCATCTTAGATTCCCACAAAAATAAATTATAAAAATAAAGAAATATTGTTTTCTAATTTAATTCAATAATAAATTAATTAAAAAATGATATTTAATATTTTTAAATGATGTAACTAAATTTAAAATAGCATTTGGATATATATGTAAGATTTAAAGGTTTAGAATGATATATATGTAATAAGAATGTTTGTAAGGATATATACGTAATTTTGAAAGTTTACAAGGATATATATGAAATTCTCCTTAGAATTAATGACTCTTAAACACCATGCTTATCAAATTCAAAACATATCATTTTCATTTGATAGATATCATGTTTAGGAGTTGAAAATTAATGCTCTATTATATTGTTATAAAATGAAAGCATATTTTATCAATTTGATACATATTTGGTTTATAAATCTTTTTATAGTTTTATAGAAAAAATAAATCATCTTAAGTTTTTTTAATTTCTAATTATAAAAAATATGTCCACATAAGCAAAGTAATCGGTTGGTATCGATTTTTAGGTAACCCAATTACTAAATTGAAACACTTTTAAAAGTTTGACTACTAAATGTGCACAAAAAAAAGTACACAACATAAATGTGTACAAACTTAAATGTTCATAGCTATTTGATGCCATTTTTCTTGAAAAAACCGTCCACGTAAGGATGGTGACCGGTTGTTGCCGGTTTCCAAGTCACCCAACTACCTAATTGAAACATTTTTGAAAGTTTGACTACCAAATGTGCACAAAAAAAAGTACACTACATAAATGAGTACAAACTCAAAAGTACACAACTATTTGACGTCATTTTCCCTAAATTTTATTGTTACTTGTTTGTAAAAATGTTCATTGTTGTTTTAGTCTTTTAGATTATTATTATTTGTTTAAAACGTTAAGTGTTTAACCATTAACATAAAGTTACATTTGTTTAAGTGTTTTAGTTCATTAAATAATATGAATCGATTTTTGAAAAAAAAATACCAAGATCCAAATTTCTATCAAGTGGAAGAGATTCTAATACTTCTCCACAATTTCTATAATTAATTGACCAATTGGTGATGAATTGCCGACTGCCGAGCGACTATTGCATTTGCATCATAAAGAAATAATTAGTCAATGTTTCGGACGATGATGTAATAATTAATAACTCGTTTTCAAAAGATGTAAAATCGTAAGGGACAACTGTAAAATCTAATTTCATTCTGTTTGTAACGATTAATAAGTTGTACCATTTACGTATTTCTTTTATTATATAATCAAGATAAACCGACCCGAACTTTTGACGTGTTAAATTTTTTTAATGGAATCACAAACGCTCGTACTGTCGCAGCGTGATACATTCCGACCCCTATAAAAAATATTACTGGATCCGCGCGCCATTATGTTTACCGGTTAGTGACCTACTAAACAGGTCAAATATATATTCTTAAATAAGACAAAATTTGTCTAGGGACATAAACAAGCGGAAAAAAGTACAGTGACTTAATCGATAAATTCATGAAAGTTTGTAGGGTTTTTCAATATTAAACCTAAGTTATAACCCTCCAAAACATGTTAACTATCATCGTTTTATCTAATCTTCGAAAGTTTTTTTCCAATCAAAATTAAGCTACTTCATGTAGAAAACTGAACTTTAGGTGATGTGGGTATGGTTTGACAAGAGCAAATCCAGGAAAATATTGGCAATCATCTTAGAAGGTGGAGCATAAGTCGGCTTTTGATAAGTACTTCTGTTGATTCTTGGAAAGGCAATGAAGAAAGATTGGGCAAAGCAAGCCAAACTTGAATAAAAATGTAGAATTCCAATCAATACCGTATATAATAAGAAAACCACTTGGAGTTTCTGAACCATTGGATGAAAAGAAATCAATGGTCCAAATTAATGACAACTCATAATTATTTATGAAATGTCTCTTATACCCTTAATTAAAATCAATAATTATACTTATGTCATTATTTTAATTCATTTTCCAAATTTACTACATTACCTTAATTACATTAAATTTTGATTTTAATTTTTTCATTAATGAATTAATATTTACCTAAAATAAATATGTGTCATTATTATCCTTAATGATTATAATTCGAATGTAAAAATTTGAATTTAAAGGTAGAAGTGTAGTAAATAAAGTTAAAAATTGTTGTTAATTATTTTGCAAACAAGATTTAAAATTTAATTGATAAAACTTCAATTGTGAATATGATAAATTTTGATTGTTGATTTTCAGATATTCCATTTTTATATTTTATCATTTTCAAAATATATACACATTCACATAATTGAAGTTTTTTGTTTCTTACATTGATATTTCATGTTCGAAGTTAATAAAAATTAAAAGAAACATTTTTTGCAAACACATATTATCTGTTTTTAATAATGCAATATGATAATATTTTTTTACTTAATATCAAACAACTAAGTATTTTTATCTTTAATTTAACTAGCTTTCAATTTTTTTTATTTTAATTATATATAAATTTTATAATAATTTATTTAAATATAAAAAAAATATGTATTTTCAAATTCAACCCATGTAATACATGGGTTGATTAACCTATATATTATAATAAAACAAAACAATTCATGTCACATGTCACTTCTACAATACAAGAAAATTTTATTTTTCCACATCTTTTTCCAAATTTAACACCTTAACTTAATTGTATTAAATTTTGACTTTATTTTTTTCATTAATTAATTAGTAATAAATTAGATTTTGTAACATTTAAAATTAATGTTTGCCTAACATAATATCTATCATTATTATCCATAATAATCATAATTAGATCCAAATGTAATAATTTGAATTAGTTGTGAAAATTATTATTATTATGTACAATAAAGGAAAACATGAAATGTCACGTGTCACATCTACGTTCACAAAAAAGATAATTACAACTTATAAAAAATAAAAGATAAATACAATTTAATATTTTTAAAAAAGATAAATATACTTTATTTTTTATTCTGTAAATAATAAAAAAAATAAACACAATTATTATTTTTGTATGTTTTTATTTTTACTCATATACATTTTATTTAAATAAATTTAATTAAAAATATCCACGGTATAAATAAAATATCCAACCAATTTTTGGGGTAAGGTTTTTCCTTTGGTCACTCTCAAGTCCAAAAACAAAATATGTGATAAACAATAAATCCTCCGATCGTTTTCTTTGATTTTTATATTTACAGTTGTATCCCTCTACAAGAAAATTGACTTTAGCACCATTCATGTTGTCTTTACACATCTCGAGGAATGCATCAAGACCATTAAAAAAACTCATCAGATTTACGATTAATTTCTACACTTAATTCAACTCTAATCAATTGTCATAGCTGTGTTCACAACAATTATTTTCGAAACCAGATAATGTAAAATAACAAATTACATTAATTCAACAAAACTAGTGAATGTAACATGATGGTCAACCTAAATCATTTTTTGAATCTTTTGTCTCACGTATGAATGTGTATAACTGATTAACTATTTAAGAAAAATTCGACAACATTTCTCTTTAACTTCCCAAATATGTGTATGACACACATATTCGTAGGAGCAAAGGAAAAACGTTTACCGAGTTTTTCTTAAATAGTAAACCAATTGTACAAATTCATATTCTAAATGAGACAAAATTCAAAAAGCAGTCCCAAAATGAGGACTTTCCGAAATTAAGTTGAAATAAATTAATTTCAGACAGATGATTTTCTGTATAAACCCACTTATCATACAACACACATTACACTGATCTAAATACACAAATTGATATATATATATATATATATATATGGTTGAGATCATTGCAGAACCTTAATTTAGTGTAGAACCATAGAACCAATCTAAACCATTGGATTATAATATAACACTAGGGATAAAATAGTAATTATGCAATTAACATTGAATTAATAGTAGCCTACCAAGTTTGACTGCACATTTTGACCATTTTTGACTCTTGTAATATCGAACGGACATGCAGTGTTGCATATATGATATATTGTATCAATTCGACGTTGAATGTGTGATATAACCTGTAATTCGACATTGAATGATCTCTATATAATATATTGAATGGACGTCTAGGTAAAAAAATTTTTTACGAAAAATAAACACGTAAAAATTTTTCAAAAAAAATTATATTATTACTGTTCTCATTAAATCAACCAACTTTTGACTACTAATTTTGACCGTTATTTTGGTTCTGTTAATTTTGAATGTATATGCAGTGTTGCATCGACGTTGTATATACGACATCAAGTGTTCATTCGACATTGAATGATATGAGTCATGCTACATTGCATCGTGGTCTGGGTAATTTTTTTTACGAAAAAAACACGTGTGAATTCATATTTCTAGCAATTCATTCAACATTAAACAATTCATATGAACAATTATCAATCCAACACATTATATTGAATGATTAAAGAGAGAAATATTACATTGATGTTCTTGGTGACTTGCACAACACTTTTTCTTTCTATCAATCAGATCCGTATGTGTGTATGTGTATTTGTGTAATCTGAGATTCATAGCAGCATGCGTAACATACATTTCTCTTTATACACAATACACAAGTATTGTGTATTTACACATATAACCCCTAATCTATTGAGTATTTACAATTATATACAATATAATTGTTTCATCTCTATTATTTATTCCCAACATTCTCCCCCTTAGAGATGAACACAATTATTAAAGTAATATTCATTTCAGCTCTACAAATATTGTCCCTAACAATCTCCCCCTTAGAGATGAAATCAATTTTCTGATAAAAGATCATTTCAGGGACTTTTTCGTGAATATTCTTTTATTCTCTGATCTCTGAATCTTCTTCTTTTCTTTATTTGACTCTCTCTGATCTTCACATATCTTCTTCTCTGAACTTCTCTTTTCTTGTATTTTCTTGTAAGTACACTCCCCCTTGAATCATGAATAGCTTTTTAATTCTCTCCCTTGATCAATTCATTTGATATGATGTAGCAATTGTCTTCAGTTGACTTCAATCTACTCAACTGTTGTCTCTGAACTTTAGTTTTTCTCCCCCTCATGATGATCATAAGAATTATGAAAATCATGCAAAATCTTCAGAGACATTAATTCATTGAAGTTTACAGTAGCAGAAATACAACAACAATTACAATTTCAAAATATTGCAAATTGACTTTCTCCCCCTCAAACTGATATCTCTCCCCCTATACAAAACAAATTTATCTCACTCCCCCTCGAATCGATGGGAAAATGAAATATATTCATTATGTGAGATAACAAGTCCAGGTCCACATAGGATTCCTGTTTGCACAATAGACAATATCTATGTGACCTACTTTCAGCGCTGGCGTGATATTAACACTGGTAGGATTTCCAAATAGTCATCGTGAAATTCTTTATCGTGAAAGAATCACTCGTATTTGTTCCGGCTTAGTCACTTTGGACTAGCAGTTTATAGTCACGCAGACTGTCAGACTCGATGTGTCCTAAAAGAGTATATAATCAGCTCTAGACACAATGTGCATCAAATGAAGTGGGAGACCGGAGCAAATGTCTTCCTTCTTTCAATATCAATAATATCCAAATGATATATCGATAGAAATGTGTTATATCTCCATAATTATTGAAACAGAAATCTTTTGAGAGATAACTGAGTAGTTGGTGGGGTTAAGTGCATGCGTCACTGGGTCCATGACGTCTTTTTCAATAGCAAGTCGCCTAGGGCTTGATAGATTATGTGGATTACCCAGCAGACACAGTGTAGGTACGATTTTATTTTCTTCAAATCCTTTCTCAACACTCAGCTCTCAGCATTTTTCAACTAAGCTCCCTCCGGCTCACTTTTAAGAAATGAATTCAGTCAGCTTTATAGCAAAAGCATGATCTGATGCACCACCATCTCCTTTCAATATCAATATCCCTCTCATTTACATTTTATCTCTGCTCGACCCTGTCAGTACCCCGTGATAACTGACACTTCTCAACTCATAAACCTAAAGAACCCTCACCCGCACAATCTATAGATGGTTTGCTTCTTGGGTAGGTCTTCCGGTTCTGGTTAGACCATAGAAGCGATATTTATGCCTATCACTCAGATTGGTGCATAATCGGAGTCAACAGAAAAATTTTCAGCTTTGAAAGGTCATGAGATATGATGAAATCCAACTTATATGGTATTGGAGATGATATGCAGATAATTTTGGGAGATATCAGAATGAAATGGAAAATTTGATATATGATATGAAAAGAATAAGATTTTCTTGAAAGAATTAGCACATGGGAGATAACAGGAGAATCCAGTATAAATTGGAAGAGTTCTAACAAAAAGAATCTCAGAAGAAATGAGATTATGAAAATCAAAGAGATTAGATCAATTAATCTCAATGATAGATTCAGAGATTCAAAAAAAATTTCTTTTCAGCTCAAAAACTCTTTTTATGTGTGTGTCAAATATTTTCGTGAAAAATCACACATAGTTTTGAAAAATGTCATCGTCAAAGTGCGTCTGAAACTCCCCCTGGAAATAAACACACACAGTTAGTCAACTCATAGAAATGAAACCAAGAGCAAAAAATTATAAAAATAAAACTCCCTATTTGTCAATTCAGCATCAGAGTTGAATGCAGGGCAGGAATTCCAGAAAGATTCGTCTTTCAGAATCGGGTTCTAATCTGAAGTGATTAGAAGCCATTTGTCGCAGAAGCTTGGGTTTCAGTCTGAAGTAACTGAAAACCATTGTCTCTGGTTCATTGAAGTCCGGGTTCTAGTCTGAATTTAACTAGAAACCACTTTTGAGTTGAAGCACGGGTCTTGACCTGAAGTAATCAAGAGCCTATTGAAATGAAGAACGGGTCCTTATCTGGAATGATAAGAAACCTATAACCTGCAAAATTTAAGATGTCTTTGGTATCCAAACAGATTTGGATCCAGACTTGTTAGCGCTCTTGGGTACCCATTTCAAAACAGGTTTTGGTACCCACTTGTACTTGGGTTTAGGTACCCATTGCATGTTATAACTATCAGCTTCTCTTTCAAACGCAGAAAACAAATTTCTTTGACTATGAGAAAATTGAATATCTGAATTTCTAAAGAAACTTGAATTTGAATGATCAGACTTTTGCGAACTCTTCTTTTTGAAAAACTGTCCGGTTCTTGCCTGTTTCTGATAATACTTGGTATTTTTCTGTGAAAATGTTTTCTGATTAGAATGACCAGTATTTTCAGAAACTTTAAGAAAATTTGACTTCGAAGATTCACCGGTGTAAATCTTGACCGGAAGTTGTTCAACAATTTTATCTTTGCCGCTGTGTATCTTTAACAGATACTTAAGTTTAAGATCTGAAGAAGAATCAAACTTAGCAGAGTTAGTTAGATTCACTTCACTTTCAGAAGACAAACCAGAGTGATTAACATTGGATTTTAAACACACTGAAGAAGGGGTCTTAACCTTTGACTCAGTTGATGAAGTAAACACATGTAATTGTTTTGTAAGATGAAGTATCTGATCTTCCAAACTTTTGATAATGACTAAATTTGAATTTCTGTCATGATCAAATGATTGGTAATCAGATTTAAAAGATTGTTCTTTGATTAAGAACATTTGTCTTTCATCTTCAAACAATTCAGATTTTGATTTAAAATCTTGTTCTTTAAGTAAGAACTCATGTCTTTCCTTCTCAATCAAATCTTTAGTTAAAGACAACTCTTGTTGAAGAGCAAAAATTTCTTCATTTTTGTTTAAAATACAATTCTGATCAGTTGGTTTTGTCTTACAAAGTGTATCTTCAAGATCCTGAACTTTCTTGTAAAGATCAGATCTTTCAGGCAAAAGATATTTCAGTTGAGTTGCATTCTGAAAATTTTCTTGTTTCAGCTCATCAAGTTCTTTAAGTAATTCAGATATTTTCAATTGATGAGCACAACTCTCAGAGTTTTGTTTTTCTTTTAAGCTTTGAATTTCTTCATTCAATATTTGTACGTCACGTAACGCCAAATGTTTATCAGTATTTAACTGAATGAGAATGTCGTAATTGTTCTTACGAATCTTTTCAGATTCAGTAAGTTTGAAAATCAGCTCAGACTTTGACAATTGTTCAAATTCCATTATGAATTGCTAGAAATTGAATCTTCCAAGATCTTTTATGGAAAAACTGAGTGAATTCTGATAAAACTTTGAAAAAACTATTTCAGTTAAAGATTACTTGTGAAAAATCAGCTCTGAAATGACTTTTTGACGTTAAAATTTCAGATTTTCTGTATAAAATTGCCCGTAACTTTTTTCTGGAGTGGAATTGGACCTCGAAAATTTACAGAACCGGATATGCCGGTTCTAGAAATGTAGATCTCTTTTCAAGCTTCGATTTGGCGTATGGTAGGCCTTCTAACGATGTTCCAGTCAAAAGTTATGGTCAATTTAAGCGGCAAAGGTCAAATACTCAAAACTCGAATGATATTGGATGAAACTTGAATGTATAAGAATCAAACTCGATTGATGAAGACTCAAACTCGAATAAAGAATCACCAAACTCGAATGAATAAGTATAAAACTCGAATGATTGAGTATGAAACTCGAATGAACAAGAATGAAACTCGAATGAACAAGAATGAAACTCGAATGAAGAAGGTATTAAACTCGATCAATTAAGCTTGAAACTCGATCAATTAAACATGAAACTCGAATGATTAAGGCTTAAAACTCGAATCATAAGGCATGAAACTCGATGAATGTATTATCAAACTCGAAATAAGCATATATCAAACTCGAATGAAGCATTCAGCAAACTCGAATGAAGCATTCATCAAACTCGAATAAAGCTTTCATAAAACTCGAATGCCTTCTTTATAAAACTCGAATGCCTTCTTTATAAAACTCGAATGCCTTCTTAATAAAACTCGAATGCCTTCTTTATAAAACTCGAATGACACTATGAATATAGTTATGCCCGAGTTTTATCATTTTTCAACAAAAACAAGATCAGATTCGAACTTTTTCAACAAAAATCCATGATTTGACCTCAAATTGATTTCGAGGGTTCGTTTTAATAGCAGAAACAACTTTTGTGAAATCACTTTGGCTAATTCTCGATTAAAAACCAAAAATTGACCAAAAACCTCAAGAACACACACTTTTTCAAAAATTCAGTAAAATCCAAATTAAATCTTGTGTGTTTGGAATTAAAATCTGATGTTTATCACAATTGATTCGACTTTAAATGCTCCACCTTCGTTCCAATTTTCAGAACATTTCATCCACAAAATCAAAATCCAAAATTGATTTTCTGATTTCGAAAAAAAATTGATGTAACAGTGTTCGAAAAATCAAATTTCAAATTCAAAATTCAATCAATTTCAGCCATATTAGGCTCTGATACCAATTGTGAATTCATATTTCTAGCAATTCATTCAACATTAAACAATTCATATGAACAATTATCAATCCAACACATTATATTGAATGATTAAAGAGAGAAATATTACATTGATGTTCTTGGTGACTTGCACAACACTTTTTCTTTCTATCAATCAGATCCGTATGTGTGTATGTGTATTTGTGTAATCTGAGATTCATAGCAGCATGCGTAACATACATTTCTCTTAATACACAATACACAAGTATTGTGTATTTACACATATAACCCCTAATCTATTGAGTATTTACAATTATATACAATATAATTGTTTCATCTCTATTATTTATTCCCAACAACACGTAACTTATTTTCTAAAAATATATATCATTACTGTTCTCATTAAATCAACCAACTTTTGACTACTAATTTTGACCATTATTTTGGTTCTGTTAATTTTGAATGTACATGCAGTGTTGCATCGCCGTTGAATATACGATATCAAGTGTTCATTCGACATTGAATGATATCGGCCATGCTACATTGCATCGTGGTCTGTGTAATTTTTTTACGAAAAATAAACACGTAAAATTTTTTCGAAAAAAATATATCATGACCGGTCTCGTTTTAAAGAGTATAAAATTCTCGTTTTTATGGTATAATTTTTTTGAATAAACAATTAATCATATTAATGTTATTTTAATTTAAAGAAAAATGATATTTATTTTACTAATGCCAATCTTTTTGCTATTTCCAATCTATTCCTTTTTTACCCTGAAAGAATTAAAAAATAACTAATGTCAATCTTTTTTTCACTAACTCCAAACTTTATGATTTTAATCAAGACCATTAGATTAATCTAATCTATGGACGATATTGGTTCTACGGTTTTACACTAAATTTAGGTTCTGCAATTATATATATATATATATATATATATATATATATATATATATATATATATATATATATATATATATATATATATATATAAATATATATATAGATTCAGGTTCAAAAAGGTACCTCTCGAAATCAAGTGCACCCGAAGGTACCAACCTTAAAAGACTTTTTTTTTAAATTTTTTTCACATAACCATGTTTAAATTAATGTTATACACATGATATATGAATTTCACATACATTCACACTTTCTGTGTCCTTAAAAATTATGTGAATGCTCAATGCATATTTATGTGAATGGTCATCCATGTGAATGGTCATTCACACCATCATGTGAATGGTGTGAATGACCATTCACATGATCTTTTTTTACCATTCACAAGATTTATGATGTTGCTCATTTTGAAAAAAAGTCTTATAATGTTGTCTGATACATGTTTATTCAAAAGAATATATGTGAATGATCATTCACATTAGAGTACGCTGGGCACGCTGGAATCTCACAGGTACGCTGATGAACCTGATTCTATATATATATATATATATATATATATATATATATATATATATATATATATATATATATATATATATATATATATATATATATATATATATATATAGTCAGGTTCAAAAAATTACATCTGGAAATCAAGTGCACCCGCA
>JAANYP010005071.1:0-56062 GCA_020465985.1 Centrapalus pauciflorus
AGCTACACCATTTTGCTGTGGTGTTCTTGGTGCACTATATTGTCTAGCAATGCCTTTGGACTCACAAAAACTGTTTAGAATGTGATTTTTAAATTCAGTTCCATTGTCTGATCTTATCACCTTAACTTTGGAATTGGATTGGTTTTCTATCTTAAGGGGTGGTCAACGGTCAATTGCTTCACTTCCAAGATATTTTCACTCTTCTTTTCTTCCTTTGCTCTCGTCGAACCACCGCCGAACCACCATTGCCATCGGATCAAAGCTTTTGGACCACCATTTTTCTTCATTTTTCTTGCATTTTCCTTCTTCGGCATTATCAGGTAACTTGTTTTTCACTTTATTTTAACTTTTAATGTCTTATATTATGTGTTTGATTCTCTATTTTTTCCTTTTTCTTCTTCTCGGTTTTTATACATTTTAGGTACTGTGATGTGTGTTTTTCTCTTAGTTGTAGTTAGATAAAATGTTCAGTAAGTTGTTTTAGAGTAGGATCTGTAATTTCATGTATTTTTGTTAAATTTCAACTGTTCACGTTTATTTTTGCATGAACACATTAACTGCACACATGCATTTCGGATATTCACTGTTGATCCGAATTCGGACCACCACCCGAATTCGGATGCCCTCACTTGGACTAATTTCAAAATTTTCAAAGTACAAATCCAAAGTTCGGACCACTGTTGCTCCGAATTCGGGTCACTGTTGATCCGAATTCGGACCATCAAAGCAGGGCCAAAATTTTCAAAAAATTGAATTTAGTCTAAGTATGTTCACCACTGTTCATCCGAATTCGGATGATATCCAAATTCGGTTCCCATCCGAATTCCGGGTACCATCCGAACTCAGGACCTATCCATATCATTGCATGCATTTACATAAGTCATCATCCGAATTCGGATCATGCTTCATGACCCATCCGAATTCGGACCACTGTCATTCATTCCATGCCTTTGCATTTCGGACCATCATCCGAATTCGGTCCCTGTTCCTCACCTCATCCGAATTCGGACCCCCACTCATCATTCATGCATCATCCGATTTCGGACGGATCCGAATTCGGTGACACTGTTCATCCGAATTCGGACCCTCCGAAATCCAACACTTAGGATTTTTTTTAACTTTTCATTTTTCAATTTCTGCATTTTTATATAAAATCAAAAAATCACAAAAATATTTCCATCTCAGTGCACCATTGAGTAGAGTTAGGATTAGTGTTTGAGTGAAAAGGTCTTATCTAACATCGGTCTCTTAACGATTGACTTTGGACTTTATTAGTAGAATTTTATTCTACTAATAAAGACCCGATGCTAAACAGATCGGACAATTTCTATTTCACACTCATCTAGACTTCACATCAATGATTTATCATCTCAAGTCTTATTATTCTAACTCTGTTGCACTTTGCAGGATGATGGAACCCGCAGTCATTCTCACCGTACCCCATCCCCCCATCCCAAATAACAATTCTCAACTACCAGAGGAATCCATCCTACCCAGCGCCGAGTTTGTCGAGTTCATTCCACATAACTGGCAACTCGACGTTTCCATCCTCTCCAAAGAAACCCAAACCCTAGCCTTTGACATCCTCACCCGCCATTCCATCTACTATGCCTTATCCACTGCCATAGCTGTTCCCCAGATATATCTCCAACAATTCTGGAACAGGCTAACATATGTAACCGACCCCGCACCTCACTTCTCATCCACTATTGACTGCGTTCCAGTCAAAATCACTACATCTGCCATCTGCCACATCCTTCATCTACCCGCTGAAGCCTACCTTCCCACCCGTGAAGTGTTCGACCCAAACCCATCCGTCTCTGAAACCCTAGCTGAGATTCAATCTCTGGGGTATGACGGTCCCCTTTCTAAACCATCAGACTTCCGCACGAAAAACCTTCAATCCCACTGGCGGATACTATTCGATGTTCTTAACAAATGCTTCACTGCCAAGCATTCCGGACATGACTCAGCGTCGGCCCAGGTACTAGCCATGTTCACCGGCTTTGCCTTTGACCGACACGTGGACTATGCTGAATTCATATTCGAAGAATTACGAAGAGTCTATGTCGAGAGAAGCACAAAGAAAGGTAGAAAGTATGTCCCTCTACAAAGATTCCTCCAACTCATCATACAGTTTGCAATGGACTAAGACGACGATATTCACGAGCGTCCGGAGGCTGATGTCTACCCCACAGTGGCAATTCAAAAGTTAACTCTGCCAAAGGGGGCCCCAACGGTACCGGTAATGAAAATTCCTCTATCTCTACTAATGAGGTCAAGGGGCATGGAGCGGGTAAGGGTTTATATAAAAGAGAGTTATCTGGATGAGTCTCAATCGGAATCGACTGAGACTAACCAATCAGAAGGTGAGCCAGGAGAGAGTGAGCATGCAATCTCTGGGTTTCGGTGAGGGGGAGCCTGTGATTGTGAGGGAGGGAGAAGGAGGTGAGACGGCAGAGACGGCGGATTCCGAAAGAACCGTCTCTGTCGTGAGAGCGAGAGAAATTCAATCTGAGGGTGAACTAAGCCCTATAAGCCGGACTCCTCTCGATAAGACCGTCTGTCCAGCGGTCGAAATCACCCCCACCACCCACTTGGTTTCCCCTCAAAGGGAAACCACTTCATTCCACGGGGATCTACCACATACTCCATCGCCCTCTCATTCGGAGAGTGGCGGTGTTGAAAGAGGTCACACTCCTCCCCACGTGACCGAACTTCCTTCATTCACGATTCCATCCCCACAAATACAATCGACGCACGATGCCTCTGTGGCATCCCCAAGAGCTGCCTCCGTGGCAGCTCAACAAACTTCCGGATCTGAGCGTCCTATACAGGAGCCAGAAATGACGGAAGGAAGACCGGGAGTGGCTCAATCAACGCCGTCCACTTCCGGCCATCTCCCAATCAATCTGGAGATGCTAACGGCAGCTTTACGTGTTGCCGAAGTGATTACCCGGGCTGACCTGGACGCCCAAAGGGAAGCCGCCGAGGAACGTCACACCGCCCTTCTTTCACTAATCAAGGGTAAGGGTGTCGCCTCCGAAGCTGGCCCCCCACCAGGTTCCCATTCAGTCCATCATCAGATATCGGAGCTGTCGGACAAGATTGATGCGCTTAATCGCTTAATTCTGCAAGTCCAGGAACAGCTTAATTCTAGAATGGATCGCCTGGAGTCAGCAGTTATTGAACTCCAATGCCGCACTCAGGCCGAGGCCCCAAAAAGAAAGCATGACGACCAGGACGACCCTGATCGTCATGAGGGGGAGAAACGACAAAAGGTTCACCATGAGGACCTCATGATTATTGAAGGGGGAGCAGAGGCTGAAGGCACAGAAATTCAAGGGTCTGGGTCTGGGGATCAGACTTATGAGGCTACGGAAGCACTGATGATAGAATATGAACCTCTACAGATTGAGGGCCCAGCTTCGTTAGACCCTAACTCAGCAATGGTGATCTATGAGCCTAAATATGAAAAAGTCGAAATCATATTAGTGTCTGACTCTGACTCTGATACTAATAACGACTACACCTTTCTCACACCAAAGCCTGAACCTCAGTCTCCACAAAAATCACCTCCAATTCCAATTGAAATTTTGGATTCCCCAACCCATGAACCTCAAGCAAAAATATCTTCTTCCATCCAATCACCTTCATCCTCTCCCATAAAAACTCCATCAATCCAACCCACTCCCACACCTAAAGATCTTCCACCAGTCATACCTACCCCATCAGTCCAATCAACCCCTCCAACTCAATCAGCTCCGCATGCCCATATCGCTGAAACATCCGGGTCCAGAACTGTCGACTGTTTTGATACTAGAGAAGTCACCGCAACATATGACAAGACAGACGAGGAATGGATAAAGTGGTACTCATGGGGACAAGTCCACAGTCTGGATGCGGAAACTGTCAGGATCTAAAATATGAATTACCAAGACTAACTGATTTGAACTTATCAGAGTATAAATCAATAATCTTGCTTTGAATCAAAGTTTAATCAAGAAGTTTGCGGAATAACACTTAATTATTTTAACAAAAACTTTCAGAATCAATAATAAATAAACACACAGGAATTAATCAAGACTGTTTGTATTGCTGAATTCATCAATTACAATCACCTCTAATCTGTTTGATTAGACGAAGAACACAGACTGTTCTTAGGGTTTTACAACCTTAGAGGCTTAAGAAAACTTAATCAACAAAGCAATTACAGACTCAAAATATGCAGAAACTCCTACACAATAGAACGACCTATTCTCTGTATTTATATTGCTTCTTGATATGTTTCCTTGACGAACTATGACTTCTCTGATAGTAGATATGCTGGAATCTTCATGTAGATATCGTTTCCTGCAAATCAGCACTTTCTGTTTCTGAAACTGTTGAGCAGCTTGAATCTCTTGACAGCATGAACTGAGCAGCTTGAGTTGTTTTGCTCTTGCAGCTTGAACTTTTACACTGGCAGCTCGAGTTTCTTCAACTAGCAGCATGAACTTTGTATTTACATGTAAAATCTACTAACAGTCTGAGAAGTCTAAACTAACAGCTTGAATGTACTTAAACTATTTCCCAACAATCTCCCCCTAACTTAAATTCTTTACAAGACTTTAAGTTCTATAAAAACATGGAAATAAATAAGTAAACTGTTATTTACAAACCAAGGCTTTTAAAAACTCACAACTGTGCAAGCTTATGATCTATAGCCTTCAAAAATTCTCTCTTCATCTCTTCTTTATCACAAGATATTCTAGCTGATTTTATTTGCAGCAGCATATCTTTTGAAAAACTGAAATACTCAAGATTGAAGAAAATACCAGACCCATCTGTGAATTTGATTCTGAATGTCTTTGAATTGACAAACAGATCAATCTGCTTGAACTTTTTCCCTTTCTTTTCAGCATCTTCTATCTCTTGTCTTGCAAACTCAGAATCAACCACTGTACTTAGATCTTTAATGAGTTGCTTGACTTGTGGAAGAGCAGACCTTACTTGTGTAACTGACCCTATATTGTACATCTTTATCAATTCATCTCTGGTCAGCTTCTGTACTATCTGCCAAAAAGTGTCATACTCTTCTTCAGGTCCGGACTCTCTTCTGATTACAAACTTTATTCTCAAGTCACGGTCATCCAGTGACTTCGCAAACCAGTAGTTAATTTGAGGCTTTGTAAAATCATGCTGATCAATCAGCTTCTCTATCTCCATAGCCTTTTGTAGTTGTTGCTCAAAGAGCACTCTCTTAACCGATGAAGGAATAGGGACAGCTGCTTGATCAGTGGGAGTAGGTGCACTGGCACCAGCTTCAGTTTGGACTGATTGGGTTGTTGGTTGGACTTCTTGGGATGGTTGAGCTTCTAGAGAGACTGTTGTTCTCTGTCTTTTGTCCATCTCCTTATCATGAATCTCCTGCAGCCTTTCAGTAGACATGGACTGAGCCATTTGCTTTGGAATACCTGCTGCAAAGGCAAAATTTATAAGAAATCTTCTATGCTCAGCCTTGGAGTGCCCTGTTGGCATCTTTCTTTTCCTTGCTCCTTGCTTGACCACAAACCCCTTTAAGTAATCACCTAAAGTCTCATCATCATCCATTAGGGTTTGGGCTTGCTGCTCTAATTCTTTGTCTTGTTCTTCTGCTATTCTTCTGGCAACTTCAGCACAAAGGCAATTTGGGCTTCTTTTGAGGAAAATTTATGCTTTGGAGACTCAATGAGAATGCCCTTGCCCTTGTCTTTTGTAGCAGATGTTGTAGCTTGGACTGTGCTTGATGGAGCTTGAATTCCTTCTCTGATCACAACTCCAGTGGCTTTTGAAGGAACAGCTTGAGTTTCTAGGCTAACAGCTTGAGAAGCTGTTGGGACTGCTAGCCTAGAAACTAGAACTGTTGGTGCTGCTTGGACTGTTGTTGTTGGAGCTGCTTGGACTGATGTGGGAACCTCCTGATTCTCCCTCTTTTTGGAAGCATTGGTTTGGTCAGAAGAAACCACAACCTTTGCCCCTTGGGTTTGAATCATCTGCTCTAACTTCATAATTTTATTTCCACAGAGTGTGAAGCCTCTGTGAAGATAATCCATTCGCTTATTTTGAGCAGCATCTGCCTGCTTGAGAGCAAAAATTTGAGCCCCCTGTGCAGCAATGATGGACATTTGATGGTCCAACATAGCTACAACAGGTTTGAGTCTGGGATCCGTTAAGAGCATTTGTTGCAGACTAGCCTCAAGATCAGAGAACACCTGAGGTGCTTGTGATCTATCACTGACATTAAGACCAGAGGTAGAAACTTCTGGGCCCCTCTTTTCTTTGTTCTGGGGACTTCCAGCTTGTGTTTGCACACTTGCTGTTGCCATGGGCGTGGTCTTAGCTATGTTGGCACTGTCATGTGCCTCTTGTGCAGAGACATCAGTAGTGCCAGCCACAGAACCCATATGAACCATCTCTGAAGAGATGTTCACCTCCTGAGAGAGAATGGGAGTGTCCTCAACTGGTTCCCTTTGGATATTCTGTGCAGGAGTATCCTCCTGCACAGAGATATATGGCTCTTGCTGATGGGAGGAGGAGGAAGGAGCTCCTGGTCCCCTTTTTCTTTTGTATAAGTATCTGAGTGGGCGTGTTGGCTGTACAAAAGGATCAGAGGGAGTTTGTGTATCGTGAGGAGGGGGTTGGGGTCCTGGGGGTGTAGCAGTGATGATAGGCTGAGCCTGCTCAGGACCCTCTCCTCTGTGTTGTGGAATAATGTTCATCATTGCAAAAGGCAATGGAACATCAACACTCAAAAAGTTGGCACTATGTTTCAAAAGTCTCTTAATAGAGGATAGTGAGTGCCTGTGGGAAACATGTATCCTTTTATGTGTATGAGAAGATGTGCAGGTGTGTGCAATGATTTCTGCTAAAAATCTAGGATACATCAAAAATTTCCCACTCTTTAGGGAATGATGCCTTAACATCCCCTGGAAAATCATGTTGGAAAAATTGAACCGTTGGCCTGTGGAAAAGCACACTAAGGCAGTGGCAATGTTAGATGAAAATTCACACCAACCAGTTCTTTTGGGGCTTATGCACTGCTGAATGATATGTACAAGAAATTTCCATTTAGGAGAAAAATGGGCTTTTAAGAAAGTAAAAGAATCAGCAGGACCCCTATAACCGATATTAAAAAGACCTGTATGTAAAGCATCAAGGGTTAGGTCAGTTATACCTGTGGCATCTTGAAGATGCAAGTGATGTCGGATGGATTCCTCAGTAATATGGATATCAGTTCCATCAATCTTGGAAAGGAGGGTAGGCACTCCATTGATGGTTTGAACAGATGCATGGTTCCAAAACTGTTCTATATGGGAGATGTATATAGTAGGGTTTATGGATAGTGCATGATGGATATGGGAGTGCCTGAGGAAATCCATCATTGCATGGAACGGTTGGAGTTCAGCGTGTTTCAGAGTGTATGGGAGGCAGTTGTGTTCTTTTACGAACTCCATGGATGAACAAACGATGATTTTAGGGTTTGAAAGAAGAATGTGTGATTCGTTCAGAGAGAAAGCAGAAGGCCGTGGAAGAAGAATATGTAATTGGTAGTTACAACTGAACGAAACCGGGACCTTTAAAGGTTTTGAAAGGTTGGGTCCCGCGCACACATTTTGAAGATTACCCAAATACCCTGCACACTTTGACAGATCAAGTGAAAATAACTAGCAGTCCGAGAAGATGAACTAGCAGCATGAGAAATTACTCATGCTGTTAGTGTAAAATTGTGCAACTTTTCAATGGAACAGTGTCTCCCCCTTAAATTAGCATACTGAGTCGATAATAATGAAAACCAATTAATCCATGTTTACCATACCAATATTTGATATTAGGAAGGTGAACCTTCCCACATCAAAAGGTTTTGTAAATAGATCAGCTAGCTGATCATCTGCATGTATTTTGGTAACTTGGATTAACTTCTTTTCATTACAATCTCTGATGAAGTGAAACCTGATTTCTATATGCTTGGTTTTTGGGAATTTCACTGGGTTTTGCACAATGCTAATTGCACTTGAATTATCAATATAAATAGGAGTGGATAAGAAATTCATACCATAGTCTCTTAGCTGATTTTGGATCCACATTACCTGGGAGCAGCAGCTTGCAGCTGCTACGTATTCTGCTTCAGTGGATGATGTGGAGACAGTTGTTTGCTTTTTGCATTGCCAAGAGTTAGTCTTGCTCCTAACTATTGACATCCACCAGTTGGGGATTTTCTGTCAATGTTGCATCCACCATAGTCACTGTCAGAATAAGCAGTTAGTTCAAACGGAGAGTCTTTAGGATACCATAGACCTAAATGTGGTTGGCCTTTAAGATATCTAAAGATTCTCTTAACAGCAACCAAGTGAGAATCCTTTGGAGAGCATTGAAACCTAGCACACACACAGACAACAAACATAATATCAGGTCTTGAAGATGTTAGATACATGAGAGATCCTATAAGGGATCTGTATAGATGAATATCCACATCTATGCCATCTTTGTCTGTATGGAGCTGTTTATGAGGATCCATTGGAGTGCTTGCAACCTTTGTGTCTTGATAGCCAAACTTTTCCAAAATGTCTTTGACATACTTTGATTGACTTATGAGTAGACCAGTAGGCTTCTGTTTAACCTGCAGCCCTAGAAAGAATGTGAGTTCCCCCATTGAACTCATCTGAAACTTTTTGTGCATTAGGGCCTCAAATTCTTTGCACAAACTATCATTAGTTGAGCCAAAGATGATGTCATCAACATAAATTTGGACAAGTAGAATCTCAGCTTTGATGGATTTAGTGAAGAGTGTTTTGTCCAGAGTGCCTCTCTTGAATCCATTCTGTAGAAGATATGATGACAGTGTGTCATACCATGCTCTGGGGGCTTGGTGAAGACCATAGAGAGCTTTGTCTAGCTTGTACACCCTGTCTGGATACTTGTAGTCTTCAAAACCAGGAGGTTGACACACATATACTTCCTCTTCAATTGTCCCATACAGGAAAGCAGACTTAACATCCATTTGATACACTTTAAATCCTTTGAAACTTGCATATGCTAGAAATAGTCTGATGGCTTCAATTCTTGCTACTGGAGCAAAGACATCATCATAATCTATTCCCTCTTCTTGAGTGTACCCTTGTGCTACTAGTCTTGCTTTGTTCTTGATGACTATCCCTCTCTCATCCTTCTTGTTTCTGAACACCCATCTTGTACCTATTGCTCTTTTTCCTTTAGGAAGATCCACCAGAGTCCATACATTCTGAATTTTGATCTGTAAAAGCTCTTCTTGCATGGCTTCAATCCAGGATGAATCTTTTAGTGCTTCTGATGCCTTTTTGGGTTCTAGTTGAGACATAAAACAGGCATGTTCAAAAGCAGCTAGACTGAATTCAGAAACTGCTTGTTCAGCAGCAGCAGTCTCATTGTGAACCATTTTCCTTGTTTGAACAGGAGTGCTTGGATCACCCAGTATTTGATTGAGAGGGTGATACTTGTGAACTCTTAGTGTGGGCTCTCTCTCTGTTTGAAAAGAAGTTCCAAGGTTTGTATCATCTCCATCAGAACCAGTGAATGGTTCAGTTTCTGGAACAGCTTGAGTTTCTAGGCTAACAGCTTGAGAAGCTGTTGGGACTGCTAGCCTAGAAACTGGGACTGTTTCCTTTTGTGTTGGAGCTGTACTGTCAGGACTTGAGAATGGCACTTCAGTGTCTGGATTTGCATTAAGTGGAGCATTCAGGACCCCTGGAGGATCACATGACAGAAGTGGTAGAGTGGTGAAATCATCCCAACTTGTTGAATCTGCAGCAGTCTGAAACTTTGTGCCAACAGCATGAGAAATTGTATTGGCAGCATGAGAATTCGTGTTAGCAGCTTCAACCCTGTATGCATCAGCTTCTGCAGTATACTCAACAAAGCTCAGAGAATTTGTTAGTGAATCTAAATCAAACAACCAATCAGGACCAGTGCCTTTGATATTAGCAGTATTTTCATTAAACTTAACATTGGCACTTTCTTCAATTGTTTTAGACACACTGTTGTATACTCTATAGGCTTTGCTTTGAGTTGAGTATCCTACAAAGAATCCTTCTTCTGCCTTACTTTCAAACTTCCCTAAGTGAGTCTTAGTGTGAAGGATAGTACATGGGCATCCAAAGGGCTTGAAGAAAGCTATTAGGGGACTTCTATTATGGAATAACTCATAGGGAGTTTTCCCTTGTGATTGAACTACTTGAACCCTATTTAGAACATAACAGGCTGTATTAACAGCTTCTGCCCAGAAAGTCATTGGCAGATTTGAATCAGCTAGCATTGTTCTAGCAGCCTCAATTAATGTTCTGTTCTTTCTTTCAGCTACACCATTTTGCTGTGGTGTTCTTGGTGCACTATATTGTCTAGCAATGCCTTTGGACTCACAAAAACTGTTTAGAATGTGATTTTTAAATTCAGTTCCATTGTCTGATCTTATCACCTTAACTTTGGAATTGGATTGGTTTTCTATCTTAAGGGGTGGTCAACGGTCAATTGCTTCACTTCCAAGATATTTTCACTCTTCTTTTCTTCCTTTGCTCTCGTCGAACCACCGCCGAACCACCATTGCCATCGGATCAAAGCTTTTGGACCACCATTTTTCTTCATTTTTCTTGCATTTTCCTTCTTCGGCATTATCAGGTAACTTGTTTTTCACTTTATTTTAACTTTTAATGTCTTATATTATGTGTTTGATTCTCTATTTTTTCCTTTTTCTTCTTCTCGGTTTTTATACATTTTAGGTACTGTGATGTGTGTTTTTCTCTTAGTTGTAGTTAGATAAAATGTTCAGTAAGTTGTTTTAGAGTAGGATCTGTAATTTCATGTATTTTTGTTAAATTTCAACTGTTCACGTTTATTTTTGCATGAACACATTAACTGCACACATGCATTTCGGATATTCACTGTTGATCCGAATTCGGACCACCACCCGAATTCGGATGCCCTCACTTGGACTAATTTCAAAATTTTCAAAGTACAAATCCAAAGTTCGGACCACTGTTGCTCCGAATTCGGGTCACTGTTGATCCGAATTCGGACCATCAAAGCAGGGCCAAAATTTTCAAAAAATTGAATTTAGTCTAAGTATGTTCACCACTGTTCATCCGAATTCGGATGATATCCAAATTCGGTTCCCATCCGAATTCCGGGTACCATCCGAACTCAGGACCTATCCATATCATTGCATGCATTTACATAAGTCATCATCCGAATTCGGATCATGCTTCATGACCCATCCGAATTCGGACCACTGTCATTCATTCCATGCCTTTGCATTTCGGACCATCATCCGAATTCGGTCCCTGTTCCTCACCTCATCCGAATTCGGACCCCCACTCATCATTCATGCATCATCCGATTTCGGACGGATCCGAATTCGGTGACACTGTTCATCCGAATTCGGACCCTCCGAAATCCAACACTTAGGATTTTTTTTAACTTTTCATTTTTCAATTTCTGCATTTTTATATAAAATCAAAAAATCACAAAAATATTTCCATCTCAGTGCACCATTGAGTAGAGTTAGGATTAGTGTTTGAGTGAAAAGGTCTTATCTAACATCGGTCTCTTAACGATTGACTTTGGACTTTATTAGTAGAATTTTATTCTACTAATAAAGACCCGATGCTAAACAGATCGGACAATTTCTATTTCACACTCATCTAGACTTCACATCAATGATTTATCATCTCAAGTCTTATTATTCTAACTCTGTTGCACTTTGCAGGATGATGGAACCCGCAGTCATTCTCACCGTACCCCATCCCCCCATCCCAAATAACAATTCTCAACTACCAGAGGAATCCATCCTACCCAGCGCCGAGTTTGTCGAGTTCATTCCACATAACTGGCAACTCGACGTTTCCATCCTCTCCAAAGAAACCCAAACCCTAGCCTTTGACATCCTCACCCGCCATTCCATCTACTATGCCTTATCCACTGCCATAGCTGTTCCCCAGATATATCTCCAACAATTCTGGAACAGGCTAACATATGTAACCGACCCCGCACCTCACTTCTCATCCACTATTGACTGCGTTCCAGTCAAAATCACTACATCTGCCATCTGCCACATCCTTCATCTACCCGCTGAAGCCTACCTTCCCACCCGTGAAGTGTTCGACCCAAACCCATCCGTCTCTGAAACCCTAGCTGAGATTCAATCTCTGGGGTATGACAGTCCCCTTTCTAAACCATCAGACTTCCGCACGAAAAACCTTCAATCCCACTGGCGGATACTATTCGATGTTCTTAACAAATGCTTCACTGCCAAGCATTCCGGACATGACTCAGCGTCGGCCCAGGTACTAGCCATGTTCACCGGCTTTGCCTTTGACCGACACGTGGACTATGCTGCATTCATATTCGAAGAATTACGAAGAGTCTATGTCGAGAGAAGCACAAAGAAAGGTAGAAAGTATGTCCCTCTACAAAGATTCCTCCAACTCATCATACAGTTTGCAATGGACTAAGACGACGATATTCACGAGCGTCCGGAGGCTGATGTCTACCCCACAGTGGCAATTCAAAAGTTAACTCTGCCAAAGGGGGACCCAACGGTACCGGTAATGAAAATTCCTCTATCTCTACTAATGAGGTCAAGGGGCATGGAGCGGGTAAGGGCTTATATAAAAGAGAGTTATCTGGATGAGTCTCAATCGGAATCGACTGAGACTAACCAATCAGAAGGTGAGCCAGGAGAGAGTGAGCATGCAATCTCTAGGTTTCGGTGAGGGGGAGCCTGTGATTGTGAGGGAGGGAGAAGGAGGTGAGACGGCGGATTCCGAAAGAACCGTCTCTGTCGTGAGAGCGAGAGAAATTCAATCTGAGGGTGAACTAAGCCCTATAAGCCGGACTCCTCTCGATAAGACCGTCTGTCCAGCGGTCGAAATCACCCCCACCACCCACTTGGTTTCCCCTCAAAGGGAAACCACTTCATTCCACGGGGATCTACCACATACTCCATCACCCTCTCATTCGGAGAGTGGCGGTGTTGAAAGAGGTCACACTCCTCCCCACGTGACCGAACTTCCTTCATTCACGATTCCATCCCCACAAATACAATCGACGCACGATGCCTCTGTGGCATCCCCAAGAGCTGCCTCCGTGGCAGCTCAACAAACTTCCGGATCTGAGCGTCCTATACAGGAGCCAGAAATGATGGAAGGAAGACCGGGAGTGGCTCAATCAACGCCGTCCACTTCCGGCCATCTCCTAATCAATCTGGAGATGCTAACGGCAGCTTTACGTGCTGCCGAAGTGATTACCCGGGCTGACCTGGACGCCCAAAGGGAAGCCGCCGAGGAACGTCACACCGCCCTTCTTTCACTAATCAAGGGTAAGGGTGTCGCCTCCGAAGCTGGCCCCCCACCAGGTTCCCATTCAGTCCATCATCAGATATCGGAGCTGTCGGACAAGATTGATGCGCTTAATCGCTTAATTCTGCAAGTCCAGGAACAGCTTAATTCTAGAATGGATCGCCTGGAGTCGGCAGTTATTGAACTCCAATGCCGCACTCAGGCCGAGGCCCCAAAAAGAAAGCATGACGACCAGGAGGACCCTGATCGTCATGAGGGGGAGAAACGACAAAAGGTTCACCATGAGGACCTCATGATTATTGAAGGGGGAGCAGAGGCTGAAGGCACAGAAATTCAAGGGTCTGGGTCTGGGGATCAGACTTATGAGGCTACGGAAGCACTGATGATAGAATATGAACCTCTACAGATTGAGGGCCCAGCTTCGTTAGACCCTAACTCAGCAATGGTGATCTATGAGCCTAAATATGAAAAAGTCGAAATCATATTAGTGTCTGACTCTGACTCTGATACTGATAACGACTACACCTTTCTCACACCAAAGCCTGAACCTCAGTCTCCACAAAAATCACCTCCAATTCCAATTGAAATTTTGGATTCCCCAACCCATGAACCTCAAGCAAAAATATCTTCTTCCATCCAATCACCTTCATCCTCTCCCATAAAAACTCCATCAATCCAACCCACTCCCACACCTAAAGATCTTCCACCAGTCATACCTACCCCATCAGTCCAATCAACCCCTCCAACTCAATCAGCTCCGCATGCCCATATCGCTGAAACATCCAGGTCCAGAACTGTCGACTGTTTTGATACTAGAGAAGTCACCGCAACATATGACAAGACAGACGAGGAATGGACAAAGTGGTACTCATGGGGACAAGTCCACAGTCTGGATGCGGAAATTGTCAGGATCTAAAATATGAATTACCAAGACTAACTGATTTGAACTTATCAGAGTATAAATCAATAATCTTGCTTTGAATCAAAGTTTAATCAAGAAGTTTGCGGAATAACACTTAATTATTTTAACAAAAACTTTTAGAATCAATAATAAATAAACACACAGGAATTAATCAAGACTGTTTGTATTGCTGAATTCATCAATTACAATCACCTCTAATCTGTTTGATTAGACGAAGAACACAGACTATTCTTAGGGTTTTACAACCTTAGAGGCTTAAGAAAATTTAATCAACAAAGCAATTACAGACTCAAAATATGCAGAAACTCCTACACAATAGAACGACCTATTCTCTGTATTTATATTGCTTCTTGATATGTTTCCTTGACGAACTATGACTTCTCTGATAGTAGATATGCTGGAATCTTCATGTAGATATCGTTTCCTGAAAATCAGCACTTTCTGTTTCTGAAACTGTTGAGCAGCTTGAATCTCTTGACAGCATGAACTGAGCAGCTTGAGTTGTTTTGCTCTGGCAGCTTGAACTTTTACACTGGCAGCTCGAGTTTCTTCAACTAGCAGCATGAACTTTGTATTTACATGTAAAATCTACTAACAGTCTGAGAAGTCTAAACTAACAGCTTGAATGTACTTAAACTATTTCCCAACAGAAACAAAAGAAGAGTTATGTCAGGACCGGAGAGACCGAGTATTGAAACTTCTTGAGGCTCCTCCTAAAGAATTAGAAGCACCTCCGGTCCAGGGGTTAAAAGAACTTTTGAAGAAGTTCCCGGCTGATCAATTTCAAAATCCTTTCTTGGAAGAACGGTTCAAAATGGTCTTCAGAAAGAAGCCGGGATCTTACAGTAGACGTCTTCTAATGGTAATGACCGATGCATCTCGATGCGTTCAAGCTGAATACAATCAGATGATGCTAAGAGAAACGAGAGACGAGAGCAAATACTGGTCAAAGTCCAAAATAGTCAAAATCAATAACATGCATATGTACAAGAGAGCCAGAGTCTAAACTCCAGCCTTCGAGGTACTCAGAGAAGACGGTACTGTTCAAGAATTGTATGAAAGCGACCTTGACTTCGTAAACATAGACGACATAGAGCGTCTGCACAAAAAGATGAAAAATAGAGTGAACGGTCGTCTGACACACATGACTGCTCTAGCGGCCCTGGTTCGATGCATGAATCGCCGATCAATCATAATGTGCCTCAGAGATTTCCAGATGGCGATTGAGAGTGCCTTAGTCAAAGTGGGTCTGAAAGCTCCTGAACAAGATATATTTTTGCTAGACCACTATCCGGCGCACAAAGTTCTGCTTCGAGGACAGCCAGGGGTTATCTTTTTGAACCAGAAAGGATACAAAAGATTCATGCGCTTTGAGGATCTTCCTTGTTACTCCGACGGCACTATCAGATTGGTTAGAGCAGCGCTTACTCAGAAAGTTCAAGACTTTGACGCTCAACAAAATCCAGAACTTAGATGCTCACCACAGGAGATTCAGGATATCCTCAGCGGCATTGAACGAAAGGCAACATCTGAGACAAGTAACCAGACGCTTCGACGTCATTCTTGGTCTCCGAGAATCAACTGACCACGCCAGAGTTCCAGGACCTCCTAAGTGATCGAAAAGGGGGAGATTGTTAGGTTTATTATTTCGATCCTAGGAGTTGTTTTGTAATAATTATTATCTTTGTATTTTGTTTTGTATTTAATTTCCATGTAATTTATGTTTATGTAATAGTCAAGGGGCCAAATGTGCCAAGTTGTAAGAGTTAATTAAAGGAGCCTAGAAATAGGCTCCTAGGGTTACTTTTGAAACACACGGTTGACATTTGAATAGAAAACACAGCCGCCATTTTGTCATTTACTCTCAACATTCATATTGTCTTTTCTTCATCATTTCACATTTATTGAGCTTGTTTCTTCTTGTGTGTGATAAGAAAATCATCAAGGTGCTGAAACAATACGGGAATACATTATTACAAAGCCGTTCGGTGCGAAGGAGTCGGGAAGGGGAAGAATTGAATCGGGGCTGAGGGGGCGGGGTGGTGTGCCAGCCGGCCTCATCCCATGTGGTAGGGACCAAAGGGCTTCGGCTTGCCCACTCCGTTCACTCAGGTTATCTTGATTGACTTGATTTGGAAAGTATGTTACCTTAAGTAGAAAAAAATTAGTATATTACTCAAATTAAAAAAAAACAGTGGCAATAGATTACTTTTTGACGTAATTAACCCTGAATAATATCTTGCTTTTGAGTAAATTAAAAAATAATTTAGCAATATTAGAAACTAAAAAAATTGATGACTAGATACAAAAACTGTCATGTCAGTAATTTTTATCTTTCAGTTTGATATGGTTACCTTTGATTAACTTGATTTGGAAAATATGTTACCTCAAATAGAAAAAATTTTAGTATGTTACCCAAATTGAAATAACAGTGACAATAGATTACCTTTTCACGTAATTAACCCATCCTCAAATGATTGCTCCAAACATCCGTACGTTTATTAACGTTGTATGCATGACCGGTGTTGAATACGAAAAAGTAAAACTTATTAAATTAAAGAATGTATTTGAAAATAACACAAATTTAAATTTTGATATTTAAAACCTTATTAAAAAAAGTCACCCAAAAAAAGGAAATTAACATTACACGGAAGGTGTTGAAAGAAAAAATTATAATTTTTTTTGGCAGGAATTACACTTTGTATCTACCAAAATAAAATCATAAGTTTAAGCTAGATGTAAGGAAAATATTACAATAATATATGTAAAATGTAAAAAAATAAAATGTTATTAAAATAAAAGGGTCTATTTGAAGATAATGAAAATATAAAAAGTGGTTTTTGAAACTTTAAAAAAAAAAAAAAAAAGAAACCTAAAAGTTAACATCACTTGTTGGTATCTTAAAATATAAAAAAATAAAAAGAATAAATAAAGTCTACCAATCAAAAGTTGATAGCTAAACGAATTCATTCGTAGTGAATAATTTTTTTTTTTGCACAACGGAACCAACACATCGATCTAATTCTACTCCTAAATCTACACATTTTATCCTTAATGGGACTCGAACCCACAACCTTAGGGTCTCCTCTTAACATCTTAGTACCGCTAGGCCAAAGACCCTTTGGTTCAAGTTGATAAATGTATGTATATATAATATGGGAAAAGTAATCCAAATAGTGTGTTGAATAGGGATGAGCATTTGGACCAAACCAGCCCGAACAGGAAAAAACTGAAAACCGGCCCAATGTTTGTCAAATGGGTTTGGTCCAGTTTGGTTTTTTGGTCCGGTTTTTCGGTCCTTGGACCAATTGGAACCGGTACAATTTTCATATATATTTTATTGTTTTGTTTATCTTTCTCTCTCAACTATTTTTCTTCAACCCAATTGGTTGCATTCATGCTTGTGAAATCCATCAAAAAATTATGATTTTTGATTCTCAATTGCAGGGAAAAAACAATTGTTTAGTTATAGCATCAGTCCTTTGATTTATATAAAAATGGTGGGTGATTAGATGAAGTGGATGTGTGGAACAATTTTGACATGGAAGTGTGGAAAGATTTTGGATAATTTTTTTTTTTCAAAATTAAAAATATTTTGGCAGTGGGTAAAATAAATATTTTCAAAAATTAAAAATATTGGGTTTTCAAATTTGGATAACATCTTTTTAATATTAAGGGTTAATATTGAAAAAGTTGAAAGCTTGATTTCCCAGATATTACACAACCATGACATATAGAGTAACACTCAATCAGATTTATCAATGAAATTACTCCATAGGATGAAGAAGATGAAATGCTCTGTGAGAGAATATTTGTCACTGTAATATTTTCTTCTTTCAACAACAACAAAACCTCCATCTCATTTGGGTTTTAAAACCAAAGAGACTTTGGGAATATTACATAAATAGTCCTTGAACTTAAAACATTACATAAGCAAATACATAACTAGAATTAAATTATTACAAACAAAAGATATTAACTAGAAATTGAAATAAATATGTCTAACAATTCTCCCCCTATTTCATTTCTAGCTAACACTTCAAAAACTTCAAATGTCTTGCCTCAGCTGAAGATAGACCTCAAATCGTCTTATGTATTCTCATAGAGTTAAACGATCGTCAATTAGCTCAATGCCTCTCCTTATCTCATTGCTTTCTTCAACAGGAAGACGAAGTGAAGAAGGCAAGCATGTCTTGCTCAATACGCTCATGAAGGCCACTTCTGATCAGTCTCAACGTTCCATCTGAGAAGGTAGCTATTTCATCGATGCTCATGAAACACTTTTCATTCTTGATGTTGCAGAACACAACTCCATGTTCAGGCTTTAGAAGAACCTTAAATTGAGGGTGTTGGTGAATTTGAGGAAACTCATATCGAGGAGCTGCCAGACCTACACGAGTACTCAGGTTTTCAACTGCCATTTAGAAATCTTCAACTATCATTGACACGAAGATGTGACGCATACTGCGGAGAATTGCCATTATAGCACAAATGCGTGACTTACTTGGTCTTGCCCTTTTAAGACAGAGAAACAACCACTCAAGATCGTCGAATTCAAGATTATCCAAATCTGACTCACTATACATAGATATATCATTGTTTTTGCAGACAACAGTAAAGGATGGAGACCAGATCTTGGAAATCTTGTGGCATGATGTCACTGATCTTTTTGATTCGATCTTTAGACTTGACCCTTTCTACTTGCTGAGCAGAACAAATCATCACAACTTCATACTCCATTTGCTCTGATCTTGGACGTTCGTCGAGCCTCAGGAGCCACCTTTTAGAAATCTTCCCAACCGATTCCTTAGAGAACATAAAGTCCAAATGATGTTCGAGGAATGGATAGAGAAGATTTTCATCATACATCTTTTTGATGTGCTTCTGTCTCTCTATCTTCTTTTGTCTCTTTCTCTCAGCATGATTTGTACCATCAGTTGGCTCTGGAGAAACACGAAGGTATTCTTGGGCTTTTTCAACTGTCATGACCCTCCATTTCTCCTTTTCTGAATCAAAAAGACCCCCATCGACCAATGCATAAACCCATTCTGCTTCTTTTTAAGCAAGCTGTTCTTCAGTGAAGGTTGGATCAGTAGAGGAATGTCCTACCTCTGAAGAAACAAAGATTTCTCTAATCCTTCCTGACTTTAGTTTTGTACGGACGATTCTCCCCTCAAAGGCGTCGACTGTTGTGGCACGGTTCACAGATGGAATGGGAGAAGTCGTCGTTTCAACTGGGTTTTCAGATGGAATTTCTTCTTTGGGAATCAGGAGTTCATCATTGTCAGAGTCGTCTGAGAATATTTCAATAATTTCATGACCGGAGGGATTCTGAGTCGATTCGGATGGCTCAAATACTATTAAAGCGCGAGACAGATCTTCAATGTTGTGAGCTTTAGACTCTGTGGCCTTTTCTAAACCCTCAGAACTCTGATCTTCACCTCTGACAGCTGAAATTGGTCGTTCACTTAGAAAGACAGTCTCTGAAGATGTAGATACCCGCTGCCTTTTCTCCCCCTCAGGAGGACCCTCATCCTCAGGGTCATCATGTGGACGTTTAAGTCCGTGGGCAGCGGGCCTGCAAAATTGTTCCAGGCTAGCCAAACTTTGTTGCAAGACCGATTACTGGGACTGTTGCTCTTTAAACTTTGATTCGAGCGATGAGTATAGTTGAACCAGTGAAATTGTAGCCGACTCGACCTGAGAACCAAGAACGGTGGAGAATTCTGCACGGAAGGCTCTCAGGTCGGCTTTCATGACGAGATCGTCACTCTGGACTGGTACGGGAGAAGGAGGAACCAGTCCTGGTGGCGGCACCGAGGAGGAGGCTGGATCCTTACCCTTCAGAAGACGAAGGATAGTCCGAAACTGCTCCTCCTGGTATGCCTTTAGAGCATCCAGGTATGCTCGTGTAACCCGGGGTTCACGTAGATCCCTCGTTTCCACCTCAGGTGTAGCACCTGGGTGTCCAGCTGTCACAGTTGGCATAATGTTAGCTGTGGCTGGAATTCCTTCCGTCATTTCCTCCACAATTGTGGTATGAGCGGATTCGGAAGTTCTGGATGTCACGAAGACATCAGATGATGCAACAGGTGTCCTAAAGTGTGTATAATAACGTGTTGGAGTAAGTGTGCTCATCAAAGACTTTGACGATCGGGGCGGGGATCGTTGGATTTCAACACCTCCTGTCTTCAAATGAGACAGTGGTGGCATATGTAGAATTTCCCCGTACGCAATTGAAACACAAGTCTGTTGAGAGACCAGTGAGTGGCTGCGTTGAGGTGTGCATTCGGCCATTGGGCTAATGGCCTTAGATTGACTTGCCCGGATTTGACTTGGTTGGGGTTCACCCTCCACACTCTCTAACCTCTCAGCGCTCCCTGATTGATTGTCTCTCGGACTCGTAAACACAAAGTCCATCATGGCCTCACGCCCAGTTTCAAAGATCATCTCTGCTCTTGTTAAGTCTTCTACCGCCCCTTCAGAAGTTGAAATATCAAAAAGACTATGTTCAGCGGTAGGACTTGATCGTTCTTCTGCTATGTGCACCTGTTGGGAATCCATATTTGGGGATGGACCTGGTGCGGGAATGTCCTGTGCTTTCTTCGATCTGATGGCCCGTCTTGGCTTTTTAGCTAGTTGGCATATTTGTGACGGCGCAAGAGCTGTTTCTTCTTCAGGCATTACTTCCTGCCCGGCTCCCTCAACTACTTCTACTCGCTCTACTTCCAGGTCGGCTCCCTCAATTACTGCTACTCTCTTTTCCCCCTTCTTGTCCCTCAGAACTAGCAGAACTATCATCTCCCCCATGCACCATCGGAACTCTCAGAACTCTCAATCCTGCCAGCTTGGGAAGGCTGTCCCGGTGCTGGGGCAGCCATAGCTAGACAATTAAGCTGTATATACTCTATTACTCTGGTGCTTGATTGATCAGAATGCGCTAAGATTTCTTGTGGGAGAGGACAAATCACAATACCTTGTTGAACGGGATGTGGCTTCAGAAATCCCAAGGAGTAGATGGGATACATCGGATTCTTGAGTCTTGGAAAAATCGTCCTTGGATGTGTGTTCATGAAATATCGGACAAAGAGTTGGAAAAATCTTTGGAAAGGAATGTTTGACTTTCATTAAAAAAGAGATCTGACAGTTATTTTTGCACGCATTGAATTCAGAGATAGGCCACTGTTCACGAAGATTTTATTCTCTCTGTAATCGAATCTGTCATCATTGAATACAATCATTCGGTCAGTTTTAATTCTGTTAATTGTTCTTGAATATTGATATTGTTGATTGATTATTGAGAAACTACATTTCACAATTGGTATAAGAGCTTTAGGGGTGAATTTTTAAATCTGAGATTAAATTTTGTTTCGAAATTGCTTACTGTTCTTGAACATTTTTTTTTCGAAAAACCCTAAAATCACTAAGGGTTTTTAATCTGTTGATCTTTGACAGTGAGAATTGGATCGAAGGTAAAGGATAAATAGACGAATCAATTGATTATAATCTTGAATTGATTCACAAAACACAGAAAAAGATCTAGGCAATTTTGTTAAATTTTGAAAAATAGAAAAACGAGTACTGTTCCATTGAAAAAGTCAAATCTAGATCTATTTTTGCAGAAAGGTGTTTCACAAAAAGTGTTTGTATTCAAAATCCTCACCTTCGATTGCAATTTGAGTGAAAATGGGCAATTTTTTGGATATAATCTGAATTTCAGACTTGAAAAATCTGAAAATAGTAAGAAACTCGAAATACATATATCATATGTGTAATTCGAGTTGAAGACATATATCAATCGAGTTGACAACCTGTGTAATTCGAGTTGAAGACATATATCAATCTAGTTGACAACCTGTGTAATTCGAGTTGAAGACTTATATCAATCGAGTTGACAACCTGTGTCACTCGAGTTGGATATTAAGTTGATTAGAGTTTGGGTGAAAGACTTCGAATTTCCAAACATCACTCGAGTTTCTCACCAAACATTCAAATTTGATTCATTCGAGTTTCACAGTAAACAAATTCGAGTTTTACATAAGACTCATTCGAGGTTTACATAAGACTTATTCGAGTTTTACATAAGACTCATTCGAGTTTTACATAAGACTCAATCGAGTTTCACTCTAAACTCATTCGAGTTTCACATTACACCCATTCGAGTTTCACTCAAAACTCATTCGAGGTTTTTACTTAGATCATCCGAGTTTAACACACATATTAATCGAGATTGTTGCAATACATCAACATCAAGTCTATTCAGTGTTTGAGTCAAGTTGATTATTGCTACTAACAAGTTACTGTGTTGTATATTTCAGTACTAATCTGTGTTTACAAGTTTGATCAAAATTTTCAATCTCAATCGGAGTTCATCAGATCTTGGACAGTTTCCCATATATCAATCAATATGTCTAAAGACGCTCTGGCAATGGGATCAGATACCAAACCCCAAATTTTATACAGGGGTGAATATGTTCAATGGCGGGAGAGGTTTATTGAATTTATTAGTTTTCATGATCTGTCCGAGGAGATGCTGAAATCCTTAACCAAAGGACCAGCCACTTTCATGGAAACAATCCCAGGAGTACCAACTGGTAATCCCCCAATTCCACCAAGGACAGTAGAGGTCACCAACCTTACGGAGGCCCAATAGAAGAGAAAATTAGGGGATAAAACTGCCAGAAAGTTACTGTTGATATCCATCCCCAATGATATTTACACATCCCTCACAAACACAAAAACTGCTAAGTCAATTTGGGATGAAGTGTGTAAAATCATGAGGGGATCTGACAGAGCTGCCACAAACAGGGCTAGAAATAGCCTAATCACGTTTGAGAATTTCAGAGCCCGTGAAGGTGAACTACTGGAAAACACTTACCAAAGGTTTGTAAATTTGGTAAGTGAAATGAAACGAAACGGAGTGACAAAGTCTTCTACCGCCCCTTCAGAAGTTGAAATATCAAAAAGACTATGTTCAGCGGTAGGACTTGATCGTTCTTCTGCTATGTGCACCTGTTGGGAATCCATATTTGGGGATGGACCTGGTGCGGGAATGTCCTGTGCTTTCTTCGATCTGATGGCCCGTCTTGGCTTTTTAGCTAGTTGGCATATTTGTGACGGCGCAACAACTGTTTCTTCTTCAGGCATTACTTCCTGCCCGGCTCCCTCAACTACTTCTACTCGCTCTACTTCCAGGTCGGCTCCCTCAATTACTGCTACTCTCTTTTCCCCCTTCTTGTCCCTCAGAACTAGCAGAACTATCATCTCCCCCATGCACCATCGGAACTCTCAGAACTCTCAATCCTGCCAGCTTGGGAAGGCTGTCCCGGTGCTGGGGCAGCCATAGCTAGATAATTAAGCTGTATATACTCTATTACTCTGGTGCTTGATTGATCAGCATGCGCTAAGATTTCTTGCGGGAGAGGACAAATCACAATACCTTGTTGAACGGGATGTGGCTTCAGAAATCCCAAGGAGTAGATGGGATACATCGGATTCTTGAGTCTTGGAAAAATCGTCCTTGGATGTGTGTTCATGAAATATCGGACAAAGAGTTGGAAAAATCTTTGGAAAGGAATGTTTGACTTTCATTAAAAAAGAGATCTGACAGTTATTTTTGCACGCATTGAATTCAGAGATAGGCCACTGTTCACGAAGATTTTATTCTCTCTGTAATCGAATCTGTCATCATTGAATACAATCATTCGGTCAGTTTTAATTCTGTTAATTGTTCTTGAATATTGATATTGTTGATTGATTATTGAGAAACTACATTTCACAATTGGTATAAGAGCTTTAGGGGTGAATTTTTAAATCTGAGATTAAATTTTGTTTCGAAATTGCTTACTGTTCTTGAACATTTTTTTTTTCGAAAAACCCTAAAATCACTAAGGGTTTTTAATCTGTTGATCTTTGACAGTGAGAATTGGATCGAAGGTAAAGGATAAATAGACGAATCAATTGATTATAATCTTGAATTAATTCACAAAACACAGAAAAAGATCTAGGCAATTTTGTTAAATTTTGAAAAATAGAAAAACGAGTACTGTTCCATTGAAAAAGTCAAATCTAGATCTATTTTTGCAGAAAGGTGTTTCACAAAAAGTGTTTGTATTCAAAATCCTCACCTTCGATTGCAATTTGAGTGAATATGGGCAATTTTTTGGATATAATCTGAATTTCAGACTTGAAAAATCTGAAAATAGTAAGAAACTCGAAATACATATATCATATGTGTAATTCGAGTTGAAGACATATATCAATCGAGTTGACAACCTGTGTAATTCGAGTTGAAGACATATATCAATCTAGTTGACAACCTGTGTAATTCGAGTTGAAGACTTATATCAATCGAGTTGACAACCTGTGTCACTCGAGTTGGATATTAAGTTGATTCGAGTTTGGGTGAAAGACTTCGAATTTCCAAACATCACTCGAGTTTCTCACCAAACATTCAAATTTGATTCATTCGAGTTTCACAGTAAACAAATTCGAGTTTTACATAAGACTCATTCGAGGTTTACATAAGACTTATTCGAGTTTTACATAAGACTCATTCGATTTTTACATAAGACTCAATCGAGTTTCACTCTAAACTCATTCGAGTTTCACATTACACCCATTCGAGTTTCACTCAAAACTCATTCGAGGTTTTTACTTAGATCATCCGAGTTTAACACACATATTAATCGAGATTGTTGCAATACATCAACATCAAGTCTATTCAGTGTCTGAGTCAAGTTGATTATTGCTACTAACAAGTTACTGTGTTGTATATTTCAGTACTAATCTGTGTTTACAAGTTTGATCAAAATTTTCAATCTCAATCGGAGTTCATCAGATCTTGGACAGTTTCCCATATATCAATCAATATGTCTAAAGACGCTCTGGCAATGGGATCAGATACCAAACCCCAAATTTTATACAGGGGTGAATATGTTCAATGGCGGGAGAGGTTTATTGAATTTATTAGTTTTCATGATCTGTCCGAGGAGATGCTGAAATCCTTAACCAAAGGACCAGCCACTTTCATGGAAACAATCCCAGGAGTACCAACTGGTAATCCCCCAACTCCACCAAGGACAGTAGAGGTCACCAACCTTACGGAGGCCCAATAGAAGAGAAAATTAGGGGATAAAACTGCCAGAAAGTTACTGTTGATATCCATCCCCAATGATATTTACACATCCCTCACAAACACAAAAACTGCTAAGTCAATTTGGGATGAAGTGTGTAAAATCATGAGGGGATCTGACAGAGCTGCCACAAACAGGGCTAGAAATAGCCTAATCACGTTTGAGAATTTCAGAGCCCGTGAAGGTGAACTACTGGAAAACACTTACCAAAGGTTTGTAAATTTGGTAAGTGAAATGAAACGAAACGGAGTGACAAAGTCCAACCTGGACATAAATGTCAAATTTCTAAATGTCCTGAATCCTGAATGGGAAAAATATGTTATGATTATCCAACAAACAAAGGATATTGAGGAAATGGATTTTCATAAGATATTTGAAAACCTCAACAACTATCAAGAGGTTGTGTTGAGGAAAATATCAGGAAAGAAGAAAGCCGAGAAAGAAACTGCTGATCCATTGGCTCTACTGGCAGAGAAAAAGTTCAAATACAAGCTGAAAAAGGAGAAAAGAGCCGTAGTCAGCAGTACATCTTCCGAATCAGAATCCTCAGATTCATCTGCTGATTCAGAGATAGAAGAGATGAAAAAGCAGATGGCACTGCTTACAAAAGCATTTCAAAAGAAATTCTACAGAAAGCCAACCAACAATAAGATGCGCTATAAAACAGGCTCGAGGAAAATTGAGAAGAAAGACAAATATGAGAAATCTGGAGAAAGCAGTGCACGAAAGACTGACAAATATGAAAAGTCAAACAAGTCATCAAAGAAAGAGACAGAACAGAAATGTTACAACTGTGGAAAACTAGGTCATTATGCCCGAGAATGCAGATCCCCAGTAGTCAAAAACTCAGACTACTATACAAGAAAGGCTCTCTTAGCAAAAGAAAAAGAGTCTGGCAAAGCTCTTATGGCGGAGGATGACCACTGGTTGCAGTTATCTGAAGATGATGATATTCTGGATGAAGATGCTCATATTTGCCTTAAATCAGAAATTTTCAATGAGTCAGAATTGAGTGAATCAGCATTGATAGCTGAAGATGAAGTATGGGTTGGATTAACCGATGAAGAGGATGCAGAAAGACGAGAATCTGAGTCTGATGAAGAGGAAGAGATAGAAGAAGTTGCATTGATGGCAACTGGCAAAAATGAGGCTGAAAATGATGAAGATTCAGAGTCTGAAAAATCATATGATTCAGATAAGCCGGAGGTACATTCTAATTCTGACTCTGACATTGATAAATCATGTATATTAGAAGAAAAACTAACTCATATGGCCTTTATGCTTAAAAAGTTTGAAAAATCTTTAAAGGCAGAAAAGAAAAATGCTCATTCTTTGGAAAACAAACTTCATAATGAACATAACTTAGTTTTAGACTTTTCCAAAGATAAAGCATTAGCCTTACGAGCAGTTTCAGAATTACAAGATAAGGAAAGAGAACTTCAAAGCAATATACTCAATCTTAATCACAATATATCTGATTTAAAAGAAAGACTGCGAATAGCAGAATTAGAAGCTTCAAACTTTTCTGTAAAATATCATGCTATTTTTGAAGAACGAACTAAACTTTATGAGAAAATAAAGAAGATGGAAGATGAATTTATCAAAAGAGGGCAAACAGATCAAACAATTTATTTAAATCAACCAAAAGACACAGAATTTTATAATTCTAAATCTGGAATTGGTTGGGAAAATCCAAAGTATCTGACTAAAGCAATATCTAGTTCACCAACAGTATATGATGTCAGATACATGAACTTAGGATTAAAAATGGCATTTATGAAAGCCTCTGAAGAAGTAGAATCTAGTGAAGAAATAAAAAGATTACGATCAGACAAAATGCAAAATTCTGGTGATTATACCAGAATAAATGAAACAAGTAATATTCATTATACTAAAGAAGAGTACATTCAAACATGTTCTGAAAAGGATTTGTCTGAATTACCTACTCAATCTCAAAAATTATATTTGCCATATACAATTTTAGAAAAGATAAATTCTGATCTAGAATTGAAAGTTAAAAATTTTGAGACAGAGAATGGAACTCTCAAGGCTGAACTAAGAAAAATGGAACAAATGTTTCAAGATCAGCCTAAAAACATAAAGTTGTCTGATCCACAATCATCTACTTCTCTAGATTCTATAAATTCAGAAGAAGAATTTGATCTGTACATGCACTCTGACGTTAATTCATTAGATCAAATGTTTGGTAAAATTGATGAATTTATCAAACCTTTGCCTAACAAACAATCAAATGATAATAAAGAACCTGTTAAAATTCTGCAAAGAATGTCTACAGATTCTTTAAAATCATCTGAAAATTCACCATTACTACAACAAAAGAAGGAGAAAACAAAAATTATTGTTCAGTCTCCTAACTTTGAAAAGGGTGAATCATCTTCATCAGCGGACTCAATTGCACGTAAAGTCCATTCTTCAAAAGGTATGAAAAATTTATAGAAGAAACGAGTATCTAAATCTACTAATTCTCATACTTCTTTTATGTCAGATATCATTGTGAACGGTTCGAGAAAACAAGTTTGGAGAAAGAAGAAAAGAGAACAGAAAAACAAGGGTATAAAACAAGAGTGGCGCGTGAAGAACAAAATCGTTACAGATAGAACTAGCAAAATTGAACATTCTGTCTGTAATAATAAACTTGTTAATAATTCTTGTATAAAGTTTTCAAGAACGGACTTAATTGCTTTGAATTCTTGTGCTTGTAAGCCTTCAAATGTTAAATCTAATAAGCTCGTCTGGCAACCGAAGAAAAAGGACCCATTTTATGAACAGAAAAAGGTTCCACAGAAAAGTATTTCAAAAACAATTCCACCGCGAATTGTACAAAAGAGGATACCTAAAAGAACAGTTCAAAAGTGGGTACCTAAAATAACTTCAAATGATAAGCTAAAAGCCATATCTGTTAGAAAAACAAATAATACTGTGCATGAATTACCTAAAACAAAAGTACCCAACTACAAGTGGGTACCTCATGTGCTACTTCGTCTTATAGGTAAACCATGTCTGGTATCTTGACTCCGGATGTTCCAAGCATATGACCAGACAACGAGACACACTCACGTACTTTGTAGAAAAGTTCTGTGGGACGGTCAGATTTGGAAATGATCAGTTTTGTCCGATCAAAGGATACGGAAGTCTCAAATACGACAAAATTACCATCCAAAAGGTTTTCTATGTTGATGGTCTTGGACACAATTTGTTTAGTATTGGACAATTGTGTGATAAAGGTTTAGAAGTCAATTTCAAAGCCAATCGGTGCAGCATCAGATCCGGAGAAGGAAAGGAAATTTTGGCAGGAAAGAGGAAAACAAATTTGTACTCCATTGATTTAGCTTCGATTAATCTGAAGAAAGATGTCTGCTTAATGTCAAAAGCTACATCTAAAACAGCATGGCTGTGGCATCGTCGCCTTTCACATCTGAACTTCAATGAGTTAACCAACCTAGCAAAAGGAGGGTTAGTTAAAGGGCTGCCGACTCTCAAATTCAAAAAAGAGCAGTTGTGTGCCGCATGTGAAAAAGGAAAAATGACAAGAGCTACACACAAATCCAAAACAGAACACTCATCCACGAGAGCGCTGGAATTACTGCATATGGATTTGTGTGGACCAATGAGAGTACAAAGCATTAATAAGAAACGATATGTATTAGTGATAGTTGATGACTATTCACGATACACATGGGTTTTCTTCCTTAAGTCCAAATCGGATGCGACCGAAATGATCATACACTTCATCCGGAAAATACAAGTGAAGTTGCAACTCACAATTCAATCAATCCACTCAGATAATGGAACAGAATTCAAGAACAAATCGCTTGACTCATTTTTGAATTCTGTAGGAATTACACATCAGTTTTCAGCTGCTCGAACTCCACAACAAAACAGTGTCGTTGAAAGAAGAAATCAGAAACTAGTGGAATCAGCTCGGACGATGCTGGCATATTCAAATTTACCGTTATTCCTATGGGCAGAAGCAGTTGCAACAACTTGTTTCACACAGAATCGTTCTATCATAAATAAGAGATTCGGAAAGACTCCTTATGAATTGATTAATAAACGAATACCTAATATTAAATTTTTCCATGTCTTTGGATGCAGATGCTTTATTCTAAACGACAAAGATAATCTTGGAAACTTTAATCAAAAAGCAGATGAAGGAATATTCATAGGATATTCAAAGGAATCGGTTGCCTTCCGAGTGTACAACAAGAGAACCAAGACGGTCAACGAGAGCGTGAATGTCAAATTTGATGAAGGAGTGGTTATGGCTTCTGAACACACCAGTTCAGGACCCGAACCTAAGACGCAGAGTTCATTGGAGTCATCTGAACAAAATACAGAACACTCAGAATTACATAAGTTGTTTGAGAATTTTTATGAAGACTATTTTGAAAAGCCCAAAACTAATGTTCTAAATCTGGTGCCTGACAGGATTACTGAAGATCCAGTTGTAGTCTCTGATCTTTCTCAACAACAAGTTTCAGAAGAAACTGGAGAAGCCTCAACAGCAAATGTGCAGTTGACTACTGAAATTGTACAACCCATTGAACCTCCATATTCTTCTGAAACCCCCATTACTTCTGAACATTCAGAAGCTCCTACCACAGATGTCCCACCTACAACATCTGGAGTTACTACCCAACCATATCTAGATCACAATCCCAATCAAGACCAAATAGAACCGTTTCCACATACTGTTAAGTGGACAAGAAATCACCCAATAGAAAACATTATTGGTGATCCATCCGCATCAGTCCAAACCAGAAGGGCAACCATAAATGAATGTTTATTTTCAAAATTTTTAAGTAAAATAGAGCCCAAAAATGTAAAAGAAGTTCTTCTGGACGCTGATTGGATTGTGGCGATGCAAGAAGAACTGAACCAGTTCGAAAGGTTAAAAGTCTGGAGACTTGTTGAGCGACCGAAAGACAAATCCATCATAGGCACGAAGTGGATCTTTAAAAACAAGAAGGACGAACATGGAGTCATAATTCGAAATAAAGCTCGCCTCGTTGCCAAAGGATATAGCCAACAAGAAGGGATTGACTACGATGAAACGTTTGCACCAGTTGCACGAATTGAAGCCATTAGAATGTTTTTAGCTTTTGCCGCTCATAAAAACTTTACAGTCTATCAAATGGATGTTAAAACTGCGTTTTTAAACGGGGAACTAACAGATGAAGTATATACATATCAGCCCGAAGGTTTTACTGATCCTTCGAGACCTGATCATGTATATGATGCACTTTCAACATATCTGTTAAGATGTGGATTTACAAAAGGTGCAGTTGACACAACCCTGTTTATAAAACGTCAGGGGTCGGATATCATAGTTATACAAATATATGTAGACGACATAATATTTGGGTCTACAAATCCAGAATTTTGTAAGAAATTCTCATTTTTAATGTCTCAAAAATTCGAAATGAGCATGATGGGGGAAATAATTTTTTTCTTAGGATTACAAGTAAAACAATTAGCTGATGGTATTTTTATCAATCAGTCAAAATATATACAAGACATGTTAAAGAAATTTAACATGGTCTACAGTACTCCTATGAAAACTCCCATGGCTCCGGATTCAAAATCAAAACTCGATGCGGACATCTCAGGGAAACCTGTAGATGTGACTCATTATCGAGGTATAATTGGGTCATTAATGTACTTAACAGCTAGTAGACCAGATATTATGTTTGCTACATGTGTCTGTGCAAGATATCAGGCAAATCCTAAAGAAATCACACTTAACAGCTGCGAAACGAATTTTAAGATATCTCAAAGGAACTCCAAATCTTGGTTTGTGGTATCCTAGAGAATCTTCATTTAATCTGACTGCTTTTTCTGACGCTGATCACGCAGGTGATAAGATGGACAAAAAGAGTACGTCTGGAGCAGTACAGTTCTTAGGTGACAAACCCGTATGTTGGTCATCCAAGAAACAACATTGCGTATCATTGTCTACAGCTGAAGCAGAGTACGTTGCCGTATCTTCTTGCTGTTCTCAGGTGTTGTGGATGAAGAGCCAACTGCGCGATTACGGGTTTACACCAAAGAAAATACCAATATATTGCGAATCTCAGAGCGCAATAGCTATTGCATCAAATCCGGTGCAACATTCAAAAATAAAACACATTGACATTCGGTATCATTTTATAAAAGATCATGTAGAAAAAGGAAATATAGAATTATATTTTGTACCTACTGAATATCAACTAGCTGATTTGTTTACCAAAGCGTTAGATGAAAAGAGGTTTAATTTTTTGGTGTACAAATTAGGTATGTTGAATCGTTAATATTTAATAATTCAGTAGTTTCAGTATATATTTTTAAAATTTTCATTTTTTTTTTATTTTTATCTAATGTCAAATTCATGAATAATAAAAAGTTTATATTCTTTGGAATTTAACAAGATCTGGATTGTCATGTGCAGGGGGAGCAGAAAAGAAATTTATCTAATTTTGAGTAAATCTAATAAAAATTATCTGTTATTTTGTAGGGGGAGCAGAGCTGAGAAAATGAATATACATTTGAGGGGGAACAACTTTCAGAAATTCAAGGGGGAGTAATTGAGCATTTTAATATTTTGTGTGTTTTTATTTTTGTGTGTGTGTTTTTTTAATTTTTTTTTGAACATCAAATTTTATCTTGATATTTTTTTATCACAGTATTTGTTGAAACGATCATATGGGTTGAAATAATTGGGTTAAGAAATATGAGTGGAAGATGGGCCAAAATTTTCTATTAAAATTCAAATTTGGGCCGGAAATTTCTATTCAAAAATAAGATTGGCCGGTTCATATTCACTATAAATTTGAATTTTCAAATTCAAATTCATTTTTTTTTTCGAATATTGACTATTCATCATCTTCCCCAAATATCTTTCTTCGCTCTTAAGAAACCGAAAACCTCTGTGAAAGATTCAAGAGAAAATTTCAATCCATTGTGAGTAAAACCGTCTGTTTCTTTCATTGTTATATTCTGTCATTCGAAATAATAACATGTATTTGTGAATATTCGTGTTGTTCGTAGTTTGAGTTTTTATATGTTCATGGTGTTTCTCTATAAGTGTTCATAAATATGAAATTAATTGTTTGGTCTCATTTGGTTTATCAAAATGAACATGAATATGAAATTTCATGATTCAAAACAAACCACACAAACAGAAAATTTGATTTTTATTTCAGAAAGTTCGTGTTCTTCATAAATCTGAAATTTGAATTTTTAACAACTTTAATATTGTTTTTGTTCAAAGTTCAGTAAATCAAATGTGTTTAAAATGTATTTTCGAGGGGGATACAACTTTTTAATCACTGAAAAACAACAAGGAATAAATTTTTGATTTATCAGTGTATAGAAGACTTGAAATAAATAAATACAGAACTTCTCGAATAAAGGCTTTAGTCGAGAAAGCCTAAGACCCATTCGAGTTGAATCAAACGTTATTCGAGAAAGTCCAAGAGATATTCGAGTTGATGTCAATCAGACTCGAGAAAACCCAAGTGTTAATCGAGTTGATTGAAATAATAATCGAGAAAGTATCTGTGTCACTCGAGTTGACTAAGGGTTTATTCGAGAAACTCATGTGTGTCATGCGAGTTGGCTGAATACAGGACTTAGAAAATTTTCAGAAATTAAATCTCGATTGATTCACTGTCCAAGAACACTTAAAGTTTATTCGAGTTGGGGCAATACACTTTATTGAGAAAATGTCTTTTTCCTACGAGTTGAGTGTTAGACAAAAGAGAGTCTATGTTGATTCGAGAAAATGTCTTATTTATTCGAGTTGGACAACTAGAACATACGAGAACACTCAAGACTTATTCGAGAATCATCATGTTTTATTCGAATTGCATACAGGCTTATTCGAGTTTATTCATAGACAGTCAAGTTGTTTCATGTGTCATCCGAGATTAATCAAGAGTCATTCGAGAAAGATGTGGTTTCATTCGAGTTTTAAAAGAAATTTTTTTTTTTCCTAAGTGTGGAATTTTTAATGTTTTAAAAAAAAAATGTCACATTTTTTTAAGAAATTGTTATAAATTTGTGTTTTTCTAACATTGGTCTCTAAACGATTGACTCTGGAGTCCTTTCAATAATAATCTATTATTTTCTGGAATCCCGATGCTTTAAACAGAAAATCACAATTTTTTACAATTTCTGATAAAATGTTACAATTTTTCTACATTTGAAGGGTTGTCATTTGTGGACTTGGTTTGACTAACATTTTGTATATTTGGTTTACAGGTGTTCAAATGGCATCTCCAGTGCAGTCTCAAAATTCCAATTCATCTGACTCCCATTCATCATCCAATCATACTCTTGCTTCCATACCTGTTCGTTCTACTTCAGTTGCCCGTCCCTCACAGTCAAACATTATCCCAGATAACCAATTAGTTAAACCTAAACATTGCCTACCTTTTCGAGATAATAACCATCGCCTGGATACCAAGGTTATTAAAGTTAGTCATCCTATCATTGTTGACATTCTCAAAGGCCATCCGTTAGGTTATCTGCTTCAATACAAACCTTCTATGCCACAGGTATACCTACAACAATTTTGGCACACCGTCAAATTTGTTCCTGCTGACGGCAATCACCACTTCAAAGTTACAATAGACCAATTCAAAACTAAAATCACTCTCGCCAGACTTCGTCACAATCTATTTCTTCCTAGATGTATAGACACAGTTAACTTCCCAGAGTTGGCTGATTTTGAAGACTTTGTGTCGGATGAGGAGCTGGTTCATGATCTGATCTGCTTGGGCTACTCAAAGCCACTACCAAAGAGCTCCAAATTCCATAGGAATGGCTTGAATGGGGAATGGTACACACTATTTGGAATCATCAATAGGTGTATGACGTCAAAGCACATAGGCATCGACAGATGCAACATTCATTACCTAAGGATTTTTCATGGGATAGCGTTTAACAAGCATTATGATTATGCTCAGTGCATATGGGAGGACTTAAAGGAGATTGTTCTAGCAAAAACTACAAATAGAGCTAGAAAATTTGTTCCACTTCAGAGATTTATACAAATTCTTATCCAAGGAATTCTTCGCGCAAATGAAAATATTCCGAAGCGAGCCAATTCACAGCGCTGTCCAGATTATGTGTTGATGAGCTTACACGAAGTGCCGGATTCTCCAAATGCGAATATTATGCCAATCCCGGAGTCACTGTTGAAATATACGGATCAAGAGAGTGAGCATGTGAGATTGTATAGAATAGATCATGCTCCGATAGAGACCCAGGAGCCGGGATCTCTTACCCAAGGAGCTATAAGAATAGAGGAACCTCAGCAAGGGGCTGAAGTTCAGGGTGCCCAATCTGTGAGTGAGGGAGATGTTGTAGTAAGGGGAGGAGAGGAAGAAGCTGAGAGATCTGATTTCGAGAGAACGTTGTCGGATATCCAAGAAGAAGAAGGAGAAGGAGATGATAATGATGACTATGATGATGGTGATGATGAAGGTGATCATCATGAGGGAGGTAGTATGATGATAGATATTGTAAGCATTGCTGTAGAGAGTGTGCGGGATACCATTAACCTAGAAAGCCGGGATATAACCACATCTGCTGTTAGCTCTCCTATGAGAGTTAGCATTGAAGAAGTCAGTATCCCACTGACGATTGCACACCCAAACATCCACTCAGTCTCCTCTCAACAGGATCTTGTTTCAATTGAGCACAGGGATGAACCTTATGATCTATCCGAGAGTCATTTGGACTTGATGGATATTGAAATAAGTACACAGCTGCCCGAGTGTACGACTTCAATTCAATCACTGAGTCTAGATCCTATACAGCCTAGGACACTCGAGTCAACTTCATCCATTGAAGTTAGTGTGGTTGAACTTCGTGTTCCCACTGGAACATCCTTAGTAATGGAAGAATTTGTTGCTCTGTCACTTGAAGAGGGTGGAAGTCCAGTCAGAGCAACAACTTTACCAACTCTGAGCACTGGCCACACAGAAGTACTTTTTACAAGTTCGACTGTTGTGACAACTGGAAGTCTACGTGACCCAGTGGTAACTTTATCCCCATTCGTAACTGAATCAACATTAAATCAAGCATTGAATGAAGCTGTTGCTGGAGTAAACACGCATGTATCTGCTCAATTGGCTGAGGTAATGGCACAGATGTCAAATATCCACAAGTTTTTAAAGGGGAAGGATGTTGCAGAGGAATCAATGAAGCAGTCTGAGTCAAATAAAGCAATTGAAGAATTGAAAGAAGAATTGAAAGATTTTGTGTTCGAACAGTTTGATGAAATGAGAGAACGCATGATAAGTTTGGAAAGTACTGTGATAACAGCTTTGAGAAATCTATCAGAGAGGGTTGCTGCGGTAGAAGAGACCTGTAAGGCTCAAGCTTCCTCATCCAAGAGGAAACATGATGAGCATGATGAGGACTCCGATGATGCTCCTCATGAGGGGGAGAAGAGGAGAAAGCTTGATGAATCTACTCCTGGGGTATTGATGATTACATACCCAGAAAAAGAAACTGAAGTTCAAGAGAGAGAGGCTGGGGGCTCAAAAGAATCAGCTGGTGAACAAAGAGAGCTGGGATTGATTCTTCATGAAGATGTTCCAGTTCCTTTGAACATTCAGTCTGATATTTATCATTTTGTAGAATATATTGATTCTGATGAAGATGTTCAAGATAAGAGTCATGAGCTGAGTATTCAAGGAATAGGAGAAAGAGGGAGGAATACATTGAAGATACTGAAGATGATGATGTAATTTCCTTGATTGATATTGATTTCAGAGCTGAAATGATTGAAGAGGAGGAAGATTTAGTTGAGGAGATTTTGAAAGATACTGAATCTACACCAACGGTTGAAAAGCCTGAGGTGGTTATTCAAGTTAAGGAGGAATTTGAAGAGTTTCCAGTTGAAAATGTGATTGCTCAAGAAAAAGTTGTACTGAATGAGGTTGAGGTGATGGCTAGATTCTTCAACGAATATGTGCTTGCAGATGAGTCTAAGAAACAACATAGACTTAGATTTGAAGCCCAACAAGTAGTTCAGAGAGAAATTCAAGACATGCTGACATTGTTAAATAAAGATGAGATTAGCAAAAAGAAAGTGAAGAAACTTGAGCTTCCAGAGAATAGATCGGCAGAGTTTATTAGAAAAAGGAACAAAATGCCATACATTGAAGATATTATGGAAAAACGGATCTTTTGCAAGAAACAAGCACCGTGTTCGTTTCTCAAGTTATTTAGAGTGCTAGAGCCAAACATGCCAAATCTGGTCAACTATGCCAGCTTTCTGAGAAATAAAACACAGGAGGTTGAGGAGGTCAAGAGTGAGTTCAGAATAGTCGATCTGGTGAAAAGAGAAAAGGAAAGATTTGTTAAGATTTTCTATCCGAAGTTCACTGTCACTAGATCAGATGGAAACACCTATACGTTCACAGAAGCTGATATGTTCAATATGCACTTGGTCGACATTGAAGATCTTTTTGATGAGTTGTGCAGAAACAAACGAAATGAACACTGCAGATTTGCACTGAAGACACTGTTTCACTTCATGCATACCAAATTGGTATTGATGTCAGTGCAAGATCTACATATAGGGGTTGAACGGGGTATGAGGAAGATCAATATGAGAGCGCCTCACAGAGATATCAAGTTTGCTGGCGAGTTGAAAGAATTCCAAGTTGTCATGGTTAAGCATCCAGCAGTTATGTACAGAGATAAAAAAAAGAAGCTGAGAGCTATGAGAAGCGTAGAGCTGAATAAATTTTCAGATGGGACTCTGAATAAAGTGTTGAATGGTTTAAAAGGAAAGCTTGCAGCTGATAAGAAAAGAAAGACGAAGAAAGGAGCTCTATCTGTAAACGACCGAAGACTCATGGTTGAGTTTATTTCAAAGATTGAATGGAGGCTCTCAGATCGTAAAAGTGTTAGAAGATTTGAACAAAAGCTGGGCTTATCGATTTAAAGACTTTGCTCTTTCCATCAAAGGCGGAGAATGTTAGGTTATGTTTTAATTGATGGAAACAAAGTCTAGGGGCTATTTTGTATTTCCTTTATAGTTGTAAAATATGTATATAAATAGCATGTTTAACTTTCATTAAAAAAGAGATCTGACAGTTATTTTTGCACACATTGAATTCAGAGATAGGCCACTGTTCACGAAGATTTTATTCTCTCTGTAATCGAATCTATCATCATTGAATAAAATCATTCGGTCAGTTTTAATTCTGTTAATTGTTCTTGAATATTGATATTGTTGATTGATTATTGAGAAACTACATTTCACATCTTCTTTTTGTCATTAGCTATATCTTGAATATATTCACTGATTTCTTCCCAGACGAAGTTACCGTAGTCAAAATGACGATTAAATACAAACGAGTGAAACATTCGTAGCGTAGCCACACTTCCAGCGTCATGGCCAGAGGTTTTCCCTATCATGCATTTGGTCAGGATATTCCAGATGATGAACCATAGATCCTGAAGACCTTTGGTTTTGAATTGAGAGATTCATGATAAAGGACCATGATTCACTATGCTAAGAATGTCTGCACATAAAGTATTGACTTCCATCAGAGGATCAAAGTCGATTTTGCCTTGGATTGCATTGGCAGTGGGAAGCTGCAAGATGGTACGCAACATGGGAAGGGAAAGTGTAACAGTCAGATTGTCGATCTTGGTTTGAAGTAGATCCTCGCCATTAAGAGTAATGATTTCCAAATAATGCCTAAACTGCTGAAGATAGATTTTTGGAACGGATTCAGCAGCAGTTGAAGCATAGTTGATCCGGTGGCCCTGAATGATGTCATAGGCAACATTTTTGACTTTGAAGAAAGACTCGGGGTCTAACTTCCAGTTGTTTGCTAAATGGGACACCCAAAGATAGGTGGCTAACAACTGATATGCTTGAGTAGCCATTTGAATTCTGTTGAAAAGAATAAGAATTAGTTAACAAACAGAATAAATAAAATTGACAGTTAGTAGATAAAGGATAAGGAGATAGATAACAACGGTTGAAACAGTTTTGGCGACTTAAACTCACTTTATTCCACGAGAAAAACGAAAACAAAGTAAAAATAGATAAATAACAATAAACCACAATTCCACAATTAAGAAAAAGAAATAAAAAATAAAAAAAATTTAGAAAATAAGTATAGAAAAAAATGAAAGAAAGAAAAGAAAATAAATAGAGAAAAAAAATAAAAGTAAAGAATTATAAAATAAAAATAACAAAAAAATTTAAAATAAAATAAAAGGAATAAAACTTTTGAGCTAAAGTTAGAAATTAAAGAGAAATGAGAAAAGAAAAAAAATAAACTAAAATTAAAATTAATAAAGACAAAATGAAATAAAGACAAAATAGAATAAAATAAAAAAATAAAAAACATAAAACAAAGAAAAAAATGAAATTCCAAAATAATAAAATTAATAATAATAATAATAATAATAATAATAATAATAATAATAATAATAATAATAATAATAATAATACAGAAACAACAAACTAAAAAAATATTAAAGCAAAAAAATAGAACAAAAAAAAAAAAAACAGTTACCGAAACCTATACTATAGAAACCATAAATTACCGAAACCAATAATAAGTGAAGGGGTACCGAAACCATGAGAAGTTCGTTCAAACTTGTAAGGTTTAGGTATACTACCGAAACCAATATACAGAAACCATTAATACCGAAATCAATATACTAAAACCAGTGCATAGATAACGAAACACTGTACCGAAACCACTGAACAGAAATTGAAACTACCGAAACCACTGTACAGAAATTGAAACTACCAAAACCATTGTACTGAAATCATCAATACCGAAACCACATAGATACCGAAACCATATTTATGACCGAAACCATGGACATTAACCGAAATCTGTATCAAAGTTTATCAATGTTTCGATACAATCAAATAATGAAACCATTGGAAGGAGTACCGAAACATTTGAAGGGGTACTGAAACCCTAGGTTTCAGTGAACCCATAACCGAATCAAATTTTTTGCAACTTTTTGGGGAATGATTCTCATATATTTAGACAGAAAACAGAAAAATAAACATACGTTCACAATCAATACACCATTTATACTAACATTTTAATCCTAAAATACAAAAGAATCGATGAACATATGATGAAACAGTGAGGACATAAACTTTCATCAATAGATGATGAGATACATAGATATAATCAAGAAACAAAGAAGAAATACAAGAAATAGAGAAGAAAAAACAAACCTGTTGTGAGTTCTTGAAGAAGAAGATGAAGAATGTAAGAGAAACAATTTTGGAAAGGAGGTTTCGGTTTTGGGAAGGAGGGAAAAAGGAGATGAAACAACAAAAAAACGCCCCCTTTTTTTTATATAAACAAGTTCAAATTGATTTTTGGCATTTTTTGAGATTTAAAAAAAACAACAAGACAATAAGTTAAAATCTTTTTGGGTTTTTCTAGATTGGATGAAATAAAATAAAAAAACTTAAATGAACAAATAAAAATCTTTTTAAAGTTTTTTTTTTTTGATAAAAATAAAATTGCAAATCTTTTTGAGATTTTCTGATAAATTTAAAGATAAAAACTATAAACTAAAAGAAATGAAAATATTTTTGAGGTTTTCTAAAAAAGATTAAAAAGAAAAGAAATAAAAAGTAAACTGAAAGAAATAAAATCTTTTTGAAGTTTTTCTGATTAAAACTAAAGATAACATAAAAGAAATAAAGAAAACTAATAATAAAATATTTTTGATGTAAAATAAAATAGATAAAGATAATAATAAAATCTTTTTGATGTTTTCTAAAAAAAATTTAGAATAAAAGAAATAAAGATTAAAGAAAAATAAATGAAAATCTCTTTGATGTTTTATGATAAAAATTTAAAATAGAAGAAATAAAGATTAAACTAAAAGAAATGAAAATCTTTTTGATGTTATCTGATAAAAATTTAAAATGATAACAATGATTGGAGATATAGACAATAAGAAAATCATTTCATCAAAGACAGATGTAGACAAAGATAGAGTTGTCGTTGGTACATCCTGTGTGACGATAGCAGTCTAAGTGATCCTACATTGTGATTTTAGCAAGAGTTTGTTATATATGTTTATATATGGTTGATATTTATTAGTGTTTGTATGTTTGAACTTGATGTAACGTATTACAAGAAGTTCAAACATAAAGTACAAAGATAAATTCAATCATAAGTAATAACATAAGTTTCAACACTTAGTTGTTTATGTAAAAGGCTAGATTCGAATTATATATGGGTTGACATTCGAATCTGTGATAGATTCGAATGTAACCATAGATTCGAATATGACCAGATTCGAGAGTGTCTTTGTGGACAGACTCGAATGGGCCTTGGGCCAGATTCGAGTTTGGCCCACATCAGACTCGAATCAGGGTCTATAATTAGGGATAGACTCGAGATATTATTAGACTTTTTGCAGAATTCGTGAGGAATTAAGCTTAAAGCGATCTCGAGTTTATCAGCTTGGTGCGTGTTCTTTAGGAGAGAATCAGTTCGTAGGACCGTTCGTGTGTCGTTCGTTCAGCCTCTGATAGTCTCCGTGTTTCGTAGTTGAGAGTGTATCCGTCTAACCGTTAACGAGGATTCCGCACTCGTTGACGGATCCGCGTCTAGATAGATCTCGTATAGTGGTAGACCTTACAAGTGGTATCAGAGCCTAAGGAGTGTTCTTGGTGTTCTTCGTGTTCATCAAATACATTCTAGGTTTCTTGAAGCTAGTTGGACGGTTTTTCTCTCAAAATCGAGTTTTTGAGCTTAGCAAATAGTAATCCGGGAAACACTTTGTGGTTTTTCACGTTTTTGATCGAAATCATTATTTTTCTTTGGAAAAATACTGGTTTAATCTGAAAAACGTCAAAAAATCAAAGTGTTAGCCGTTTTTCGAGTTTGCGGCGCTCGAATCTAATAGGGGTCATTAGGGTTACACTTAGTCTCGAGTCTAACCAAAATACGCTCCTTCCGAGTCTGTTTCAGTGAGTTTCGAATCTGTTTCGAGTTTGTGCTACATTCGAATAGGGTCTCGAGTCTACCTAGTTTCGAGTCTAGTTCGAGTCTAGTCTAGTTTCGATAAGGGTTTCGAATCTGCTGTTACTTCGAGTTTCCTGACCCTCGAATCTAAGGACATTTCGAATCTGACATATTTCGAGTTTCATTGAATTAAAATACTTAATCGAATTTAATCCCAAATAAATTGGAATCTAATTACATTCGAATCTATCTAGATTCGAAAGAGTTAATCCACATTAGTTTCGAATTAAATTACTTAAGGGTCAATTCAATTACTTTCGAAAAGATGTCTAATCTTAAGAAATTCCTAAAAATGGACCACGAGGTCGGGAAGGCAAACGCACCGCCTAAGCTGATGAAAGTCGAGGATTATTACTAGCGGAAAGACCGATTTACTGATTTCGTACGTTTTAACGACATGCGCATGTGGGTGTGCATCGACGAAGGGTATATTCCACCAGTCTCAGAAGTAGAAGGCCGTCAGAAGGTCTTGTCATACCAAATGATGAAGGAGGATGACAAGAAACTGTTTGAAGCCGAAAGCAAAGCTTTCTCCATAATCCGTATGGCTCTACCTCAGGATATATTGCACCCATTTCGGACTCAAAGGACGTCGAAGGAACTTTGGGAGTCTCTCGATAAAAGGTGTGAGGGTAATCCTAGGGTGCGTAGAAAGCGTACAGAGCTGTTGAAACAATAGTTTGCGATTTTCAAGGCGATTAAGGATGAACAGCTGGATGATATTATCACCAGGTTCTATCACCTGATAAGGGAACTTGAAAGTCATGGAATTGAGTATTCTGACACTGACAAGAACAACAAGCTTCTTGATGCCCTACCAGCCAAATGGGCTATGTATGTGGCAATGATAAAGCTGAATGAGGACAAGTATTATACTCAATCTCTCGATGACATTGTGGGAACGTTGAGGGCATATCACTTCGAGCTACTGAAGGTCGAAAATGACTATGAACAAGTCCAAAATCCAGCAATGTATTTTGGGAAGACAACAAAATCTTCAGTCACAGCCGAACCGAAGACTGCTACAACGTTTTTCACCGGAGAAACGTCATCACCAGCAGAGTCTGAAGACTCATTGAATCGCGCGTTCTTAGGAATAGGAAGATCGGAAGAACCGCAACCTCAAGTACAACAGGCATCGACTTCTCAGAGCTATTCAAAGATGCCCATGAGCGCAAATTCGGCAGAAGAACATCTGAATCTGCTTGCTTCTTTTGTGGCCGCGTACGGAAATTGTGTACAATGGAAGATTAACGATCCTGCTCTATGGGACGAGGATTACGATCAGGTCGACCCTGATGACTTAGGGGAAATGGATCTTAAATGGCAACTGGCCATGGTAACCCAGAGGGTGAAGAGATTCATTAAGAGAACTGGGAGGAATCTGCAAATGAATAACAAGGGGATAGGATATGATAAGTCCAAGGTGAAATGCTATAACTGTCAAGGACTGGGACACTTCGCCAGGGAGTGTCAGAGACCGAAAGTGGAGACATACCAAGGACAGAGTCAGCATCAGGGACAGTACCAAAATCAGTCCCAACAACGATACCTTCCAAGTTCATCATCTGGTCAAGCCAAACTAGCGGGTCTACTATCTAATGTCACTTCAGATAGACAGCTAGATGGTACGTATGACTGGAGTTTACATCCTGAGTCGAATGCTAGAGCCTTCATGGCTGAAGTCATGGAATCTGGATGTGATGGGGACGAGCAGACCACACGGGACAGCAGTCCGATGTGGGTAGAAAAGGCGAATGATCAGACAGTGCTGGAGTTTGCTGCTCAGATGGCTAACGTGGAATCTGATAACTCTAAAGTTAGTCTGTCTTACTCTCTTTTTCGTGAATTATGTGTGTTGTGTGTTACTTCTAATGATAGGTTAAATCTAGTCTTAGAATCACATAAAACCATAACTGCTCAAAATGAGAACTTAAAAATTGAAAATGCTAGCCTAAATGATATCAAACAAGATCTTAAAGAAAAGCTTAAGGTAGATGCTCAAGACGTAGTAGTTCTAAAAGACAAACTGAGTGAGCAGTGTGTTAGGATAGAGCTAATGTATGAGCACGTAGAGGCCTTAACCAAAAGTCTTAAGGACAAGGATATAGAGCTAGCCGAAACAAAGGTAAAGGTAGCAGAGGCAAATAGCAAGTTGGAGAAGTTTAGGAATTCGAGCCTAAACCTAGGGAAAGTCTTAGATGCCCAAAGACAGTCTAAGAAGCCAGTAGGTCTAGGATTTCATGAAATTCCTCCACCTTTCAATGCGAACTATGTGCCTCAGCCTCAGGAGAAAACTGACAAGTCAGTAGATTTAGAGGACCTACCTGAACCGACACCAGAGCCTATAGTGGAAAATACACCTAAGGTGGCTGACTCAACCGTCAAGGTTAAGAAAGTCAAATTTGTGTCATCCTCCAGTGAAACACCTGCAGGAAAACAGAAAATTGCCTGGGCTGATCAGGTTGATGAGCCAGACACCGTAGATGTACCAAAGGAAATAGACACTAGTGAGACTCCTAGATCTAAGGGAACACACAAAAAGCCCATAGATAAGATGTCTTGCTTCAGATGTCACGAGAAAGGGCATATTGCTTCTCACTGTCCGCTTAGGAAAGTAGATGTTACACCTAAGACAGTGAATCCAACACCTGTTAAGCCCTCAACCAGTGTGGCGAGCAACAGTAGTTCTCAAAGTACCGAGAAAACTGTGCAGGCCGCACCCAAACAAGTTGTGAAAAACACACCGGTAAAGGTTGGACCAAAGGAAGTGATTAGGACAAATTCAGCGAATCGTGTCATTAATCAATCTAGGTCAGCACCACAACAAGTCTGTAGGAGCACAACACCTAGCAGGTCACACACTCCAGTTAGGTCTCACACTCCAGTTAGACAATATGCACCGGTAAGACCTCATGGATCACAGTCTGAAATGCCATATAATAGGAATTATTCTAGAGCTCCACAACAAATGCCTACTCCAAGGCAAAGAGTGAACTTAAATCACTCGGCACCACAACAGAACCCAGTTCAAAGGCCCAAGTCACCTGAAAGGCGAGATGGGTATTTGAAAGAGTTCAAGTATCTGGACGAGAATGGTATTACCAAGTCAGTCATGGCTTGGGTTCCCCGTGATAACTAACCTATTTTCTTTCGTGTGCAGGAGATTACCACAGGTCCAAACAACAAGTGGTTCATCGACAGTGGATGCTCCAGGCACATGACAGGGGAACGAGGTTTGCTTACAGACTTCAATGGGGGAAATCGGAGATTCGTATCATTCGCGGGTAACAAAGGTGGAAATATCACGGGTACCGGAGTGGTCACTAATGGGACAATCATGTTGGACCAAGTTTATCACGTTGATAAACTGGTTCACAATCTCATTAGTGTATCTCAAATCTGTGATAAGAAGAACTCTGTGTTATTTACTGACACTGAGGCGTTAGTGCTAAAGCCGGGATCAAAAATTCCTGAAGAATGGGTTTTGATGCGGGCGCCAAGGAAGAACGACTTGTACATGCTGGATATGAACAAGCCGGAGAGTTCGATGGGGCCAATCTGTCTATTATCCAAAGCTTCGGAGACGGAGTCCGTACTGTGGCACAGACGCATGGCTCACCTGCACCTAAGAAAGATGAACTACATAACGAAGAATGGACTGGTGCAGGGCGTGCCTATGAAGAGCTTTCAGTTCGAGGACAAGTGTCTACTGTGCATGAAGGGCAAGCAACATAAAAAGACACACAAGTCCAAGAAGCAGAACTCAATATCCTCAACATTCGATTTGTTGCATATGGACCTTTTCGGCCCTATCAACAAAAGGAGTATAGGAGGTAGTTGGTTTTGTTTAGTTATCACTGACGATTACTCACGGTTTTCTTGGGTTTTCTTTTTAGGTACCAAGGACGAGACGGCTTCAAAGCTCATTGGGTTCTTAGACCAAGTGGAGAACTCCTACGGAACACGGGTTAAAAGAATACGTAGTGATAATGGGACTGAATTCAAAAACACTGTAATTGTTGTATATTGCCTATCAAAGGGCATAGTGCATCAATTCAGTGCACCATATGAACCTCAACAAAATGGGGTGGCCGAACGTAAAAATAGAACATTGATTGAGGCTGCAAGGACTATGCTTTCGGATTCAAAGCTTCTTACCATGTTTTGGGGGGAGGCAGTGAATACCGCGTGCCATATTTTAAACCGTGTCCTTACAGTCAAATCTTTGAACAAAAGATGCTATGAAATTTTGAATAAACGGCCACCTAATTTAACTGGATTCGAACCGTTTGGGGTACCATGCACTTTATTGCGTACAAAACATCAACCGAAGTTTGGTGAAAAGGCTGACGAAGGATATTTCCTAGGTTATGTGCCGAACTCACCAAACAAATGGGTTTTTAACAAAACGAGTGGTACTGTGGAGATTGTGTATAATACTGAAGTCACAAGTTATACACATGAACCCCAAACTGGTCCGGAATGGTTATTTGACTATGATAAATTGTTTGAGTCATTTAACATTCCTTTGGATGATGTTGCAGGTACAATCGAAAAAGACATGGCAACGTTGCACCTAAATGACGATGGCCATAATTTTCCGAGGACTACGTTTGAATCCACATCCGAGCCTTCTGCGACTGTAGTTGGGTCTCCAGAAGTTGCTGATCCAGAAGAACCTACCACTGAGAATCAGACTCAAGCTTCAAGTTCCAACTCTGAGGAAAACGTCCGTGAGGAGGAAAATGTAGAAGCTGAGCCTGTTCCCCCATTAGGTGAAATAGGATCTAACTTAGGAGATAATCTAAGGGTTGAGGATATAGAGACCTCTAGGATTAACAAGAACCATCCATTAGAAAGCATCATAGGAAATCCTAACGAGGGTGTGAGGACTCGGAGTAGTGTAAATAACAACACTGTGTTGTTGTCGATGATAAACGACTCCGAGACATATCACACATGTCTATATTCATGTTTCATATCGCAAGTAGAGCCTAAGAATGTGCAAATGGCACTTAAGGATAACTCCTGGGTTGAAGCGATGCAGGAAGAACTTTCGCAATTTAGGAAACTAGAAGTGTGGGAGTTAGTTCCATTACCTCGAGGGGAAGTTGCCATAGGAACCAAATGGGTTTTTAAGTGCAAAAGAGACGATCGGGGTATAGTCACGCGCAACAAGGCTAGGTTAGTTGTAAAGGGTTTCAACCAAGAGGAGGGAATCGATTACAACGAGGTTTTTGCACCAGTAGCAAGGCTGGAAGCCATTAGGTTGTTTCTAGCTTTTGCCTCCTTCAAGGGCTTTAAGGTATATCAGTTAGATGTTAAGAGTGCTTTCCTATATGGGAAAGTGAAGGAGTTGGTGTATGTAGAACAACCGCCCGGATTTACAGATCCAAAATGTAACATCCTCGGATTTATTTTACTGTATTTTGGTTAATTAAGTGGAAAATATATGTTTAAGTTAAAATTAAGCAATCATTATGTATTTGGGTTATTTAGAAGTTTGTTGCTATTTTTTTGAGAAAATTGAACTCAGAATCATTGTTATGGAATATTAAGGAATTAAAAAGTTATTTATGAAAATTCTAAGATTAAATCAGTATTTTATGGAACCGGTTAGTTCGAGTGGTGAAATGTGCAAAAATGACGAAAGTTGTATATAAAGGGCAATAGGCTTCATCTTTCTATTTTTCACTATCTCACTACTTTATCTCTCTAGAAGTTCTCTCTACATCTCTCTAAGTTATCTCACAAACCGACCGTCAGATTTTTGAGAATTATACGTCAACGGAAAGGTATCGAGGAATACAACAACAATCTACAAACAGATTTCTGATTTCATACGAATTGAGGTAAGAATCGAATCTTTTAAGTTTATAGTTTCGGTTTTGAAGTTAACTAGAATTCGAATCTGTTGTTTTGTGCGAATTTGAGCTTGTTTTGCTTGAAATGTTGCTGGAATATGATAATATATGCATAGTAGAATCGAAACTAGGTATTATACATGATATATTAGTGATTTTAGCCTTAGAAATGAAGGATTTAAGTTGAAATGATGAACAGACTCGAATATATCAAGAACAGAGTCGAAATACAAGAACAAACTCGAGTTTGGTACTAGATTCGAATGTGTACCATCAGATTCTAAGGGGTGGTTCGAATCTATGCCTAGATTCGAATGTGTACCATCAGATTCTAAGGGGGGGTTCGAATCTGTGCCTAGATTCGAATGTGTACCATCAGATTCTAAGGGGTGGTTCGAATCTATCCCTAGATTCGAATGTGTACCATCAGATTCTAAGGGGGGGTTCGAATCTATCCCTAGATTCGAATGTGTACCATCAGATTCTAAGAGGGAATTCGAATCTGATGCATGGTTTCGAATCTAACCCATTAAATTCGAGTTTAATGCCTAAAATTGAGAAATATACTCTCTAAACTTGTATAGTTTGAATGAAACTTATAAACAACACATAGAATGGCAAGAGTTATTCAAAGGACAATGTATGAACATGAAATGGGTTCAAACTTAATTATGGTATGAATTTGGACATGTACCCGAAATGGGGGAAAATATCGCCAAACTTACAAAACATGGTTTTATGGATTTAAATGGTTATTGACACGAGGTATTGTTGTAATTAACTTAACAGGTCCCTTGTGGTGTTGTTTAACCCACGGTGGGGTACTTGGAGGATCCGGTTGAAAGCCCGAAGAGAAATAATATCGGTTAAAAGATAAATTACGCACCCACTGTGAGTACAGTAGATTTCGCATGTTTATATTTGTTTTATGGAAGCTTTGCCTGCTGAGACTTGTTGTTTCATTGATTGTTTGAAATTCTACTAACTTGCGTAGATTTAGATGCACATTCTTACTTGTTGCATGTCCTTTCGGTTGTTGTGCATCTAGTGATGGACCGGTGGGTCGCATCGATTACTCTGATGTTACTGTGCTATATGACCTGGAGCTGATCCCTCCTAGGCCCGGTAGGCAGTATGTCATCCCCGATCGTACGTTTGTCTCAGATGGTATGTTTAAATGCCGAGCTTTGAGCTCGAAGGGGCTGCGGCTCTGGTCCGTACTTTGTGTACGAAGAGGATATCCGATGTTGGTCATCTGTGTTATCCTTGGGCTTCATAAAAATTTATAAAATGCATAATCTCTGTATTCACTAAGCATCCGCTTATTCCCCAGTTGTTGATTTTTATTTTACAGGAAAAGGGAAGTCTACTGCTGGACCTTCTAGTTAGGTCGTTTGGAAGATTTGGGAGACTCGGCACTATTTGATCGGTAATTGTGATTTGGACAATGTTGTAATATATTCTGGATGATTTTAATAAATGTACGGGTGTGTAGACTTAGACTTGGTACCTTATAGCACCGTAGGGTGTTTAACACTTTTTGCACTACTTTATTTATGTTTTTAATGCTTCCGCACTTAATTTAGGTTATCAGATCATTATGTTATTGTATGTTGGTGATTAATCTTGGGTGTATTGTAATTGGTGGTTGTTGTGGCAAGGGTGTCACACGAGATGGTATCAGAGCAGTTGTTTGAGATTCAAGAGTCCGTGAGGTCTTGATCTCAAACATTAGGTAATGATATGTAGTGGTTTAAGTAATGATCTGAACTAAGATAGGTTACGATCTAGTAATTATAAGAGATTGACTATCATACGGGACAAATGAATGGTGTCTTTAAGTTTATGACATGTTGCTAAACAAATTATATGTTTATATTACAGAACATGTCTGGAGGAGGAATGACACCTGAAGAAGTCAGAGAGATGATGCCAGCTATGATGGCTGAGCAGAATCGAATGATTCAAGATCAGTTTCGGGCTCGAGATGAGGCCGAAGCTAAACGAAGAGAAGATAAGAGGAAGAATAAGGAAAGAGAGAAAAGCAATGACGAACAAGATGACAATACTGGGTCATCTAATAAGCCCAGGGGCTGTCGGTTTAAGGATTTTAAAGGAAATGGAGCAGTCGAGTTTAATGGACTCGGTGATGCTGTTGCTGCTCTGGAATGGATAACAACCACAGAACGGACATTCCGAATCAGTGATTGTGCTGAGAAGGACATGGTCCGGTTCGCTACTGCTATGTTCACCAAAGACGCAGTAATGTGGTGGAATTCAATGGTGAATGCCTTAACAATGGAGAAGGTTTTTAGAATGACATGGGCTGAGTTTACTGAAATTTTCACTCAGCAATACTGCCCGGCCGATGAACGCCGAAGACTAGAAGCTAAGTTCATGACACTAATTCAGGGGACTAAGTCTGTGTCCCAATATGCGGTAGAGTTCACAAGGCTAAGTTTATTTGCGCCTCATCAGGTTGATACAAAAGAAAGAAAAGTTACTCGATTTGAGGTTGGTCTTGATTTGGAAATCCGAAGGGTGATGAGCAACGTACGTTACCCCACGTTTGCTAGTCTGCTGGAAGCCGCCAGAAATGTAGAACAGATCCTGATTATGTCAGGATATGTGATGGGGTCTGCTGATGCTGCTTCAACTAACCCAACTCAACCTTCACCGCCGAAACGTCAACGTGAAGGAGGCTACTCTGGTTCTGCACGATCATCACAGTACTCGCCACCACAGTCTTATCGTCGGCAGTCTAGTTCTCCTGGTCATGCTCGTGCATGTTTCTGCTGTGGAGAATTGGGCCACTACCAAAGTGAATGCCCACGAAGATCGGATGCCTGCCATAAGTGTGGTGTATGGGGACACTACAGTAGGAATTGCAGAAGGAACGATCCAGCTGCTGCTGCACCATCGTCGACTCGATCATTTGGAGGATCAAGTGGTGGTTCAGTCAACCGCCGGAACCAGCCAAAAAGGGGACAGACTAGTGTATTTCAGATTACCGTGGAGGAAGCTAGGGAAAACCCGGAGGTGGATGCGGGTACGTTTATAAGTTAAATTTATGCTTGCAATAATGATGTTTAATTCTGATATCAACAAGCCTTTTTGTTTCTACTGTTTTGAACAAACGACCAGTCATGACGCTATTTAAGTTACTGGCTAGATTTGACATAGAAGTTACTAGTAACACATTAGCCGAGTTAGAATACCTATATCATAGTCGCACCTTAGAAAATTAAAGATGTAGTCTTCAAATTTGGATCTTACTCCGATATCATTTAGTGAATGTAACGTAAAAAATATAGAAGATGTCGACGTTATAAATAAGAATGACAATGTCAAAAAGGAAATATAATGCTACTTGAGGATAGTATATTTATTGATATGATAATTGATCAATAAGAAAGTTAAAGAGACTTTGGACAGTAATGAAATTTGCTTATACCGTAAAGAAAGGTCTAATACTACGATTCGGAATCTAAAAGAGATTCGGAGGTGGTCATGAGTTTTGTTTAAATTCTGGTGCCAATTAATTAAATCGTAACTACTGCATTTGTGCAATCAATGTTAGTCTTTTGGACTAAGTTGATAGTTGTGATTGATGTTGAAATTGTTAAGTAACACATTAGTTAACGTAGATCATGTGTATCATGATTGTACTTTAGTGATTGAGGAGGTAGTACTCAATCCTGACTTGATTTCAATAGAGATCGGTGATTTGATACGATAATTAGAAAGAATTTATTAAATATATGTGACAAGACGCATGTAGTTTGCAATGAAGGAATAATAAAGATAACTTCGCCGAAAGGAGGCGAGAAAAATTGTATATATGAGTATTGGAGAAGTGGGGATCAATGTCTAATGATGATTGTTAGGTCCCGAAAGCTGATTGCTTAGGGTCGTGAGTCTTGTATGGTATATGCTATTGATACCAAGATTGAAGAGAGAACTGTGGCCGATGCGCCTGTTGTCCCAAATGTTTCCATAAATGTGTATGGAAGACTTGTCTGGTGTGGCACCTGAAAGACAAGTGAAAAGTTGGTATTGACTTGATTCCTGGAGCTTCTCCAAAAGTTTGTTATTCGTACTGTTTTGTATCTACTGAATGTGCATAGATTAAAGTGGTTTGAACAAATTGACTATAATAAATAAATATCCGCTGCCGAGAAATGATGATTATTCAATTAGCTGCATGAGAGCTAATTATTTTTCTAAGATTAATCTACGAATGGGATATGATTAGTTGAGGTCCGAAAAGGGAATGTACTGAAATTGGCTTTCAGGAATATTTATGAGCACTACGAGTCTCTGGTCACGATATTTTGATTAAGTAACACCCCAACCGTTTTATGGACATCATGAATAGAGATTTGTATATCAATGATGGGGGAATCGGTAATTGTAATTATCGATGACATTCGGGTATAAGTTTTAAGTTGAATATGTCAAAACGTGAATTTTGATTACAATAGATTATAATTTGTGGTATGTGATTTCTGGAATTGGATCTCGGAGGATTCTGTTAAAAGAGGAATGATTGAGAATTTGGAATCTGTCTCGCAGTAATTACAGATTTAAGAAGTTTTCTACGATTGGTAGATTGTAGACAACTTGATTATTCAGTATATTTTATATACAGACTCAAGAAGTTTATTATTGGGAAGATTTTGCACAAGATGTACATGGGAAAGGTTATTAATATTGTTTTAGTATTCTAGACTCGATTATGTCAGAATAGAAGAGTTGTTTCATTTTCAACTCTTGGTTTGTGTTATAAGTGGGATTAAACACACATATAGCTACGAGTACAGCTTACTGACAACTGATAGAAGATCAGAATGAATGGACTATTTCCACATCGGAATATATGATGAGACACCTAAACCAATCAGTTTTGAGGGAAACGATGTAGTATATTTATTAGTATCACCGATGAGGTGTACTACTTGTTTTGAAAAAGGGATAAAATTTGCACTGAGGTGAGTTGGTTCATTGAGAATAACAGAAAAGTTAGGAATCTGTTATCTCATTTAGAATTATTTAAGGAAATGTCGAAATAGCACTTGGTATTTCATGAAGAAATCTTTATTAAATCTTCACAACTGGTAATGAAGATTAGGCTGATTATAATGAATTAGAAATCATAAAGGGTTAGTATATGTTGAAAAGTCGGAATATATTATGAATACTGTGGTAATGAAGAATAAGGAACAAAGAGATTAAAATAGTATTGATACGTTGGAAGCATCACAAAGGAGTAGACCATACGTGGGAGACAAAGGCGGAAATGTTAAGAAAATATTCACAACTGTTTGAATCCGAGTAACTTCGAGGACGAAGTTGAGCGTGGTGGAGCCCATGCTGTAACATCCTCGGATTTATTTTACTGTATTTTGGTTAATTAAGTGGAAAATATATGTTTAAGTTAAAATTAAGCAATCATTATGTATTTGGGTTATTTAGAAGTTTGTTGCTATTTTTTTGAGAAAATTGAACTCAGAATCATTGTTATGGAATATTAAGGAATTAAAAAGTTATTTATGAAAATTCTAAGATTAAATCAGTATTTTATGGAACCGGTTAGTTCGAGTGGTGAAATGTGCAAAAATGACGAAAGTTGTATATAAAGGGCAATAGGCTTCATTTTTCTATTTTTCACTATCTCACTACTTTATCTCTCTAGAAGTTCTCTCTACATCTCTCTAAGTTATCTCACAAACCGACCGTCAGATTTTTGAGAATTATACGTCAACGGAAAGGTATCGAGGAATACAACAACAATCTACAAACAAATTTCTGATTTCATACGAATTGAGGTAAGAATCGAATCTTTTACGTTTATAGTTTCGGTTTTGAAGTTAACTAGAATTCGAATCTGTTGTTTTGTGCGAATTTGAGCTTGTTTTGCTTGAAATGTTGCTGGAATATGATAATATATGCATAGTAGAATCGAAACTAGGTATTATACATGATATATTAGTGATTTTAGCCTTAGAAATGAAGGATTTAAGTTGAAATGATGAACAGACTCGAATATGTCAAGAACAGAGTCGAAATACAAGAACAAACTCGAGTTTGGTACTAGATTCGAATGTGTACCATCAGATTCTAAGGGGTGGTTCGAATCTATGCCTAGATTCGAATGTGTACCATCAGATTCTAAGGGGGGGTTCGAATCTGTGCCTAGATTCGAATGTGTACCATCAGATTCTAAATCTATTCCCTAAACTCGAATGGAAGTGGAATTTGTGCTTTGGGAGTTCGAATCTATGCCTAGATTCGAAGTGGGTTTCGAATCTATGCCATAGGGTTCGAATCTATGCCCTATGGTTCGAGTCTAGTGATTAGATTCGAAGATAAGCCCATTAAATTCGAGTTTAATGCCTAAAATTGAGAAATATACTCTCTAAACTTGTATATTTTGAATGAAATTTATAAACAACACATAGAATGGCAAGAATTATTCAAAGGACAAGTTATGAACTTGAGATGGGTTCAACTCAATTGTACTATGGATTTGGACATAGACCGAAAGGGGGAATATATTGCAAAACATACAAAACATGGTTTTATGGATTTAAATGGTTATTAACACGAGGTATTGTTGTAATTAACTTAACAGGTCCCTTGTGGTGTTGTTTAACCCACAGTGGGGTACTTGGTGGATCCGGTTGAAAGCCCGAAGAGAAATAATATCGGTTAAAAGATAAATTACGCACCCACTGTGAGTACAGTAGATTTCGCATGTTTATATTTGTTTTATGGAAGCTTTGCCTGCTGAGACTTGTTGTTTCATTGATTGTTTGAAATTCTACTAACTTGCGTAGATTTAGATGCACATTCTTACTTGTTGCATGTCCTTTCGATTGTTGTGCATCTAGTGATGGACCGGTGGGTCGCATCGATTACTCTGATGTTACTGTGCTATATGACCTGGAGCTGATCCCTCCTAGGCCCGGTAGGCAGTATGTCATCCCCGATCGTACGTTTGTCTCAGATGGTATGTTTAAATGCCGAGCTTTGAGCTCGAAGGGGCTGCGGCTCTGGTCCGTACTTTGTGTACGAAGAGGATATCCGATGTTGGTCATCTGTGTTATCCTTGGGCTTCATAAAAATTTATAAAATGCATAATCTCTGTATTCACTAAGCATCCGCTTATTCCCCAATTGTTGATTTTTTATTTTACAGGAAAAGGGAAGTCTACTGTTGGACCTTCTAGTTAGGTCGTTTGGAAGATTTGGGAGACTCGGCACTATTTGATCAGTAATTGTGATTTGGACAATGTTGTAATATATTCTGGATGATTGTAATAAATGTATGGGTGTGTAGACTTAGACTTGGTACCTTATAGCACCGTAGGGTGTTTAACACTTTTTGCACTACTTTATTTATGTTTTTAATGTTTCCGCACTTAATTTAGGTTATCAGATCATTATGTTATTGTATGTTGGTGATTAATCCTGGGTGTATTGTAATTGGTGGTTGTTGTGGCAAGGGTGTCACACAAAATATCCTGATAGAGTATATCGTTTAGATAAGGCTCTATACGGATTGCATCAGGCACCTAGGGCGTGGTATGAGACTCTATCCAACCATCTATTAGAAAACGGTTTTGAAAGGGGTAGGATAGATAGTACTCTCTTTGTTAAGAGAAAGGGAGATCACTTTATCTTGGTACAAGTGTACGTTGATGATATCATCTTTGGATCATCAGACGAACAGATGTGCAAAGATTTCGAGAATGTGATGAAGTCTAAGTTCGAGATGAGTGCTATGGGGGAGTTGAATTTCTTTTTAGGGTTACAAGTTGACCAGAAGAAGGAAGGGATGTTTATCCATCAGACTAAGTATGTCTATGACATATTAGAACGTTTCGGGATGGAGGGAACTAAGTTGACTGCCCATTTCCGCACGCCGATTCAAGTGAATCATAATCTCGGGCCGGGTACTGAAAGTGATACCGATGTGGATCCGACTTTATATCGGGCATGATTGGGTCACTTATGTATTTAACTGCTTCAAGACCTGACATTATGTTTGCTGTGTGTATTTGTGCTAGGTTTCAAGCGAATCCGAAGGAGATGCATATGAAAGCTGTGAAGCGGATTCTACGATACCTCAAGTCGAAACCGGAGCTGGGTCTTTGGTATCACGCGGAGGGAGATCTAGAGTTGGAGGCGTTCACGGATTCTGACTACGGAGGATGCAGCTTGACGCGCAAATCAACAACTGGAGGTTGTCAGTTCCTAGGAGGGAGACTGGTATCCTGGCAATGCAAGAACCAAACATCGGTAGCCGTGTCAACGTGCGAGGCCGAGTATGTTGCTGCTGGTAGTTGCTGCTCACAGGTTCTGTGGATACAACAACAATTGCGGGATCACGGTTTGGCTTACACTTAAACTCCAATTAGGATAGACAATCAATCTACAATTGCTATAACAAATAATCCAGTTAAACAAAACAAGACAAAGCACATAGACATTAGGCATCATTTTATTCGTGATTGTGCTGAAAAGAACTTAATCAAACTGGTAAAAGTGGCAACAGAAGATAATAATGCAGATTTATTTACCAAAACGTTTGATAAGTCACGGTTTGTGTATTTAATTTAACTGAATAGAATGCGCAACCCAGAGTAATTTGACCTTAGTAGTAGTAGTTTATTTTCTTTTGTAGTCGTAGTATTTCTTTCTTTACAGTAGTCTGCTAAATTAGGGAAGTTTCT
>JAANYP010005072.1:0-26183 GCA_020465985.1 Centrapalus pauciflorus
AACTCTATTTTACTGGAAGAAAAGAGAGAAACAGATATAAAACATGCCAAGCTTCAAAAGATAGTTGACTCTTGGTGCCAATCTGCACAAAAAGTCAGCCATTGTATAAGTCAACAGATTCCTGCACAAATCCAAGCCTATCTTGGAGGGGATCTTGACACAGCAGCTTCCATTGTTGAGATAAGTAATTTAAAAGAAGATTTATCCACTCTTGGTGAACTTCCAAATACATTCATCCAAAATGTGAATGGTAAGCTAATCTCAACAAACAGGTTTGTCAGGCCTCAAAATACTGACAGCTTGTGTGAACTCAGCTCAAAAGCTGATGTTGGAGTTTGTTCTCCAAAACAGCCTGCTAAGTGCTCTGGTAGCTCACACAAGCAAAAGAAAGGAAAACATGTTCAAACTGAAGCTGTGGATGCTAAACCTGTTGACAAAACAGGTTCTGAGTCCAAAGCTGTTGGTAAAAAGCATGTTAATCCTTTTGTTGCTAAACATTTTGAGAATAAGTTTTCAAAAAGTAAGCAGCCTGTTTTCAACAAGGGTAAGTCTCAGGTTGAAAACAAAACTGCTGTGATTTCAAATAAGTTTTCAAATCAGAGCAGTAAATTGGTTTTAAATGAAAATAAGTTTTTCAAAACCAAACACAGTGAGTATGCTGATAGGCAGCATAAATCACAACTCAGTAGGGGCAAAGGCAAAGCCATTGCTCCAACTGAGACAACTGGGAATAAGTTTCCCAAACCTGTGGAAGCTCAAAAGCCAATCAAGCTTCCTGTCTTTGACATATGTCCTCCCAAAAAGAGGAAAGAAGAGACAGTCAAAGCTGTGGCCATTGAACTTACCACACAAGTTGTTGATTCTACAAAGAATGCTAAACCTGCTGAAAGAATCAACAAAAACAGATCAGAATGTGTTTCTGAAGGACCTTCTTCTAAAAGTACTAAAAAGAGAAAATGTTACAAGTGTGGGAAGAAGACACATCTGGCCAAGGACTGTCCTGAACCTGAGGACATGAGGCCTGTTGACTCTGCTGTTTCCCTCACAGCTGTTACAAGCAGTGGTGGAAATGTCATAGTCACTGAGGATGGTATTCAAGCTGATACCATTAAAATAGGGAATATTAGTGTGGACATTCCAAATCCATCAACAAATGTTGATGAAGTAGGAGAACTCATCTGTGTGATGAGTTCCCCTAAAAATAACTAATAATTCTCTTTTCACTCTGCAGGAAAAACAACCTTCCCAGGTTTGGTACTTGGACAGTGGCTGCTCAGGGCACATGACAGGTTGTAAAGAATTGCTGAGTGAACTCAGGTCTGAAAAAAGGCCAAAAGTCACCTTTGGTGACAATGTGCAGGGATCCACTGAGGGATATGGAACTCTTAAAGCTGGTGCTGCAGTGTTCAAAAGGGTAGCCTATGTGGTTGGGCTAAAACATAACCTTGTTAGCATAAGCCAACTGTGTGATGCTGGCTACAAGGTTAACTTTGATGAGCACCTGGGTTACATATTGGATTCCCAAGGCAAAGTTGTGCTGTGTGCTCAACGGAAGAAAGGTGTATATGTTGTGGATATGCATTCTGCTGATCCCACAACTGAAACCTGTTTTCTCACAAGAACCAACGCTGATCTAAACTGGTTATGGCACAGAAGACTGTCACATCTGAACTTCAAGAACATCAACAAACTCTGTAAGAAAGAGTTGGTGACAGGTTTGCCTTCTATGACTTTTGCCAAAGATAGATTATGCACAGCTTGTGAGAAAGGCAAGCAGAAAAAAACATCTTTTAAATCCAAACACAATTTCTCTATTGATACTCCACTCTTCTTAATCCATATGGACTTGTTTGGACCTGTTAATGTCCCAAGTCTAGGAGGAAGAAGATACACTCTTGTAATGGTTGATGAGTTCTCCAGGTACACATGGGTGATCTTTCTGAAGAAAAAAGGAGAGGCTGCGAGAGAAATTATTGGATTTGTTAAAAAGATGGAAATGCTGAACTCTGCCCAAGTAAAGCAGCTTAGAAGTGATCATGGTACTGAATTCAGAAACAGTACTCTTGAAGACTTCTGTGGAGAGAAAGGTATCAGTCAAAACTTTTCAGCAGTAAGAACTCCTCAACAAAATGGAGTTGCTGAAAGGAGAAACCGAACTCTCATTGAAGCTGCCAGAACCATGCTGTGTGCATCAGGTTTGCCTTCATCATTTTGGGCTGAAGCTGTTAACACTGCCTGCTTCACTCAAAACAGATCCTTAGTGGTGAAAAGGTTCAACAAAACTCCCTAAGAGCTGCTCAAAGGGAGAAAGCCAAATGTCAGTTACTTCCATGTGTTTGGATGTCCCTGTTTCATTCTGAATCAAAGGGACCAGCTGTCGAAATTTGAACCCAAAGCTGATGAAGGTGTGTTTGTTGGCTACTCTTCTATCTCCAAAGCCTACAGAGTATACAACAACAAAAGAAAGGTGATAGATGAATCTATCAATGTCACCTTTGAAGAGTCCAAGAATGCCTCCACCGAAGCTGTTCCTGAATCAGTTTCAGGAGACCTCAACTTTGATGATCTGATGCATTCAATCAATGAAGAGGACTCAAAAGCTTCCACTACACCCAGTGTGGAACCTGCTAATCATGATGGACATGATGATGATTATGTCAATACACCCTGTGTGAATAAATGTACTGACTTAATTACAACTACATGTCCAGAACCTATCAATGCTGAATTTCCCAGTTCCTCTGCTGATATGTTCAACAGTGGTCAGACATGTTCAACAAGTGAACAGGCTCAAGACAACAATGTGTCTGAAAATCTTGAGAGCTGTTCAACAGGACCTGCTGAAGATGCTAACAACTCAGGTAAATCATCATTGAAAAATGATCCTAAGTGGATCAGGTGTCACCCCAATGATCAAATAATTGGTGACATCAATAAAGGGATACAAACTCGGTGGGACAGCTTAGGGAACTTTTGTATGTTCTCTAGCTTTGTTTCACTGATGGAGCCAAAGAAGGTGGATGAAGCACTAAAAGATGCCAATTGGATCACTGCCATGCAAGAAGAACTCAATCAGTTTGAGAGAAACAAAGTATGGAAGCTGGTCCCTGCTCCTAAAGGAAAAACTATAATTGGCACAAAATGGGTTTTCAGGAACAAGATGGACGAGCAAGGTCATGTCATTAGAAATAAGGCAAGACTGGTTGCTCAGGGCTACAGACAGGAGGAAGGCATTGACTATGATGAAACATTTGCTCCTGTGGCCAGGCTAGAAGCAATTCGTTTGTATCTAGCCTACGCTGCTCATAAGAGCATAAAGGTATTTCAAATGGATGTGAAGAGTGCATTTTTGAATGGGAAGCTGCAAGAAGAAGTATATGTCAAGCAGCCTCCAGGCTTTGAAAATGAACAACACCCAGGTTTTGTCTATAAGTTGGACAAAGCTCTCTATGGTCTCAAACAAGCCCCTAGAGCCTGGTATGACACTCTTACTGAATTCCTTATGAGCAATGGGTACTCCAGAGGTAAAGTGGATACCACATTGTTCATAAAGAAGGTGAAGTCTGATATTATGCTTGTTCAAATCTATGTGGATGACATAATATTTGGTTCTACTAATGAGCAACTATGCAAGAATTTTTCATTACTCATGAAATCTAAGTATGAAATGAGTATGATGGGAGAACTAACTTTCTTTTTAGGATTACAGGTTAAACAAACCTCAACTGGAATCTTTATAAATCAAAGAAAGTACACTTTAGATCTGTTGAAAAAGTTCAAATTTGATCAAAGTTCTCCTATTAAAACCCCAATGGCAACCAATGTAAAATTGGATGCTGATGCCAGTGGCAAAGCTGTTTCAGTAACAGCTTACAGAGGTATGATTGGGAGCTTGCTATACTTGACTGCTAGTAGACCTGATATTATGTTTGCCACCTGTTTATGTGCTAGGTTCCAAGCTGATCCAAAGGAATCACATCTAGCTGCTGTGAAAAGAATCTTCAGATACTTGAAGGGTACACCAGGTTTGGGTCTTTGGTACCCCAAAGACTCAAGCCTTGAACTAACAGGTTATTCAGATTCTGATTTTGCAGGCTGCAGGTTAGATAGGAAAAGCACAACAGGTGGATGTCAACTCCTTGGTGGAAAGTTGATCAGTTGGAGTAGCAAGAAGCAGAACTCAGTGTCCACTTCTACTGCTGAAGCTGAATACATTGCTGCTGGAAGCTGCTGTGGGCAGATTCTGTGGATGCGGCATCAGCTTGAAGACTATGGGCTTGTGTATAGGAAAACTCCTATTCTGTGTGATAACACAAGTGCCATAGCCATCTCCAACAATCCAGTATTTCACTCAAGAACAAAGCATATTGAAGTCAGACATCACTTCATCAGGGATCACATCCAAAAAGGTAATGTGGAGGTAAGTTTTATTTCCACAAATGAACAGCTTGCAGACATTTTCACCAAACCTCTGGATGAAACAAGGTTTAATTACCTTGTCAGCAAGCTGGGCATGTTAAACAAGAGTGACTAAGTGTCTCTCAAAGGTCTAATAATTTGTATGTTTCACACTGCTCAAGTTTCTCTGAACAGCTTAGACAGAACAGGTTATACATGTTCTGTACTTAATCATTTGTCTGAAAAACTTGAACAGCTTGAGCATACAACAGGCTGAACAAAAACAGTTTAACCTGTTTATTCGTCCAGCCTGCTCTGATGGTTCAGTCTTCAACCTGTTCACTTCTTCATACTGTAACCTGTTCATCTATTGAACACAATCTGTTCTCACAAAAGAGAGCAGGCTGAAGGAACAGTTTGAAGGAAGAACAGCTTGAAGACTGAGAACCTTGTTGACCCTGATCATCACAGGTTTGACCATCAGCGTAGACCAGCAGTTTAATTACCTTTCTTCATAATTAAGTTTCTTAAATTATGTTTTATTTAACTTAATTACTGCGGATAATGTTTGTTACGTGTGTTAGTGATTAAAAAGGTCAAGTGGTCTGACAAATGTTTCTGACATGGACAACCGTTCCGTTTTTCCGTCAACTAACATTTCAAATCAAACCGCCCAAACCTTTTCTCTCTCATACACACGAACATTCAAATCCTATAAATACCTACATACTGTTTCATCTTCGTCTTCCTCAACATTTCCAGAAATCCTCAAGAACCCTAAAATCGACTAAGTGTCTTTTGCTTCCCCAAACCTTCAAAATTCCCAAATGGCTCACAGACCAAATCCCTTTCTACCAGTCTTCGTTGGTGAGGATGTTGTTAAACATCCTTCTGTCACCACGATGCTGACCCTCAAGCCCACCAACTACATTGCAAATCTCACTATCCCCAAAAACTATGCGGGGAAGGGTTACGACCGAATGGTGGAATTTCTGCAAGTTCATCCGTTGAACTATGCACTGACTGCATCTCCTGGTGTCCTGTACCAGGAGATGGTATACGAGTTCTGGTATACCTGCTCCTACAATCCAAACACTCAGGTTATCAAAGGTACTATTCTCAATGGGACTCAAACCATTGAGATTACAGTCGATCTTCTGAGGGAGGTTCTTCATCTTCCAGTTGTCGAGAACTATGATCTCCCTCAGCCTGAAAATGAGCAAATGGGCAATCTGCTACGCTTCTGTGGTGTGGCAGAACCCAAGGTTGGAGCTACTCTGTACAGGAAGGAGCTGTCACCCACTTACAGCTTCTTATTTGCCTCTGTGGTAATGTCATTCAGCAGCAAGGTTGGTTCCTTTGACCAACTTAGTAGAGATGAAGTGCCTGTAGTCCTTCAGCTGGTGGATGGGACTACACTTGACATGGCCAAATGGATCTTCTTGAACATGAGAAACCTGGTGCAGCAAGAAACAAGACCAGCTGCTGTCCGATATCCCAGGTTCCTGAGTCTCATCTTCTGCCATGTCTGTGGTGAGCATCTATATCATTCTCAACCTCTACTTAAAACTGCTGCCTTCCCTGTCATAGGGAATAGAGTTTTTCATACTCCTGTACTGGAAAATGAGCCTCCTCTATCAACACCAATGAGGAGGCTGTTGGGTTTAGTGGAAGGACCCTCTGCTGTGAGGGTGGATCCAGTCACTGCTGCTCCCACTGGCAAATCCAAAGCCAGGTCCAAGCTTGTGAAAAGGACCATGGCAGCTGAAGCTGGGCCTGCTAAAAAGAAGGCCAAAACAGCTCAGGCTGAGTCTGCTCCCTTAGCCTCTTTGGCTGAGGAAGAGCAGATTCCTCACCCTGGCTCATCTGTTGAGCCTGAAGCCTTTGTGGCTGGTGCCTCTGTGGCACAAGAGACTATGGAACAGTCCAGCCCCACTGTTCCTGACCCAGTCTCACATCCAGTCCAAACAGATCCTCTCTCCTCTCCACAATCACCCACATCATCCATTCATTACCAAAGAAAATCAATAGCCAAAAAGAAATCAGCCCAGAAAACCACCTCCTCTGTTCCCTCTCAACAGGGTTCAGTTGTAAAAGAAGCAACCCCAGCTGCCTCTCCTATTTTGGGAGAAGGTTCAGCTCATTTGGAGCCTGCTTCACTCCAACCTGAGTCACCTTTGAGTCAGCCTAGACCCTCTGGTTCCTCCCAACAGGAACCAGTTGTACCAATGGAGATACCCACATCAACTATCCCAGCCTCCCAACAGGCTGAGGATATTGAAAGACAGGAGCCCTCTCCACTCCACACTGAGTCCACACTGTCCCCCACTCATATCTCCTTACACCCTGAGTCTGCACGAGGTGCCAACGCTGCTGATATAGACCAATCAGCAGCTCAGCCTCACACTTCTGTTCCCCATGATTCAGCTGTTCAACACCAAACAGCTGCTGAGGGACCAATATCCCAAGCTGATGAACCTCAGGGATCATACCATCCCTCTAGTGAGGCTGCTCCCTCAATGCAAATTCCATCAGCAGGTTTCACCACTGCTGATGTTGAAATGCATATCCCATCTCCCCATGATGAGGTGCCTTTAGACCAAGGCACTGCAGAGGGAACCACCACTGGTCTTCATGAGGGTGCTGCAACACAAGCAGCATCTGAGAGGCCCCAAACATCATCCCCTTCTCCTAATGATGCAGCTACAGCCGCTGCTGAAGGACTCCTTGATCCCTCTAACCTGGGCCATCTTACTTTTGCCCAGGCTATGGAACTACTGTCCAAAGTTTCCCTTCCTTCTCCATCTCATCCTCAAACACCAGCCTCATCATCATCTTCTCCATCCACTCACTCCAAACAGTCTACCCATACCCCTCCATCTCCCAAAGACCTGCCTTTGAAGGATCAGCTTTCATTGCTGACCAACAAAGTTGGTTCTTTGGAAAATACCATGCACTCCCTACCATCCATCATCTCAGACTCTGTGTCTGAGCAGCTCAAAGGCTTCTTTGATATGTTCAAAGAATCCTTCCCAGTCACTCCCCAAACTGACCACTCTCCACAGCTGCTTGCACTCACTGCACAGCTGCAAAATGTATCCAACTCTCTCTCCTCTATCCTCTCCTTACAGCAAGACTCCGTGTCCTCTATGACAGCCATTTCTCAACAGCTGTCCTCTCTTCTCACTTCTTGCAATACTACCCTTCCTTCAACATTGGCCAGCCTGAACTCTCTTATGGGTTCTCTATCAAATTCTGTGTCATCAAACCTTGCTGATGTGCAAGATTCTCTTGAACTTCATCTTGCACAGCTCCAAAGTTTGTTGTTCACAGCTTCTGATAGAGACAACATTGTTAAGCTGACCACTTTTGCTGATTCCCAAGCTTCTTCTCTTCAAAACTGTCTTTCCCAACTTGGTGAGGTGAAGGATAACTTGGCTTACTTAGTGAACAGCCTTGTTGGTCCTAAACCTTCCAAACCTGCTGGCAAGCCTGCTGACTTTGTGTCTTCAGGCAGACCAGGGGTTGAAGTCGCTGCCTCATCTTCTTCAAAGGGGGAGAAATCATCTGCCTCGAAGACTAAGTCTAAGGGGGAGAAGATTCCTTCTCCTAAGGAGATACCAGTGTCTGCATCCCAAACTGATCAACCAGCAGAAACAGGTGCAGCTGAAGGTGTTTCTCAAGCTGCTATGCCTACTCAGGCTGGCTCTCCAAACCCTGCTCAGTCTAAGGGGGAGGAAGTCATTCCTGAGGACAGGCCTAGCAGCAAAAGGAGGCACCTTATCCTAGCAGAAGAAGAAGAAGAAGAAGAAGAAGAAGAAACTCCTGAAGCTGCTGTCACTAAAGCAGCAGCTAAAGGCAAAGAAAAGGCAGCTGAGGATCCTATTGAGCAGAAACAGGCAGATACACAGTTTCACAAAGCCAGAGCCAAAGAGATGGGCCTCCCTATGCACAAGTACTTTGAGTTTAGGGAAGAACAGCTTAAGGCTCTGGAAGAGTTAAGAAAAGAAGAACAATCTGCCAAAGCTGCTAAGTCCTTTGCCCTCCAAGAAGCAAAGAAAGTTAAAATGTCTACCTTGGAGGTGCAAAAGAAAATAATGGAAGCTGCCAGGAAATCAGCAGAAGAGAAGGAAGGAGAAAAAGGTACTCAGGTCTCTGTGACCAAATCAACAGTACCATCTGCCAGAGCCAAATTCCACTTTGACAACTTGGCCAGAAAGAAATTTCATGATGTTGCTACTAGAAGGCTGGCCAAGGAGGCGATTGTCAAAGCTGTTCCCATTTCAAGGAAAGGCACACAGTGGAAACTTCAGATCACCAGGATGGGTGCAACAGGCCCTGAAATGGAATCATATGATCACACTGATGTTGCTCAAATGGGTTACAGGGAATGGTTGGAACTGGCAGTTGCCCTGAGCCAGTCTAATTCAGAAACGGCTAAGACTATCAGGGCATACATCAAGAAGCTGATGGAAAGAGTAAAGGAGCTGGGCCTGATTCCAAAAGAAATAAGTGAAGGTGTCTCTGTGACACATCCAAAGATAAAGGCCAGGAGAACAAAGAGGGATACAGAGCTGGAAGAACTCCTTATGATGATTGAACAAGGAGATTATGCTGTGGAAATTAAAGGAGTTGACCACAGCCTGCCTGAAGGAGTTGCATTTGAAGATGGCAAAGTGATTGAAGAGCCTGAGTTAGGGGCATTTTTTGTAGATCCCCTATCTCAGAAGAAATGTTTTCAAAGAGCTTCAGACCTACACAAAGTTGGTCTTAAGCAGCTTGCAGCCTTCAGAATTGCCACCTCCTTCAGTCAGTCCAGCCTATGGAGAGCAGCTATCTGGGAAGAGCTGAAAGGTTTTTATGCCAGAGGTGAACTTCAAAGTTCTAACTTTATGTTTCTTACAGCTGAAATTGAAGAACACGAAGAAACAAGGGAAGAACTTGTAAAAAGATTCAAAGAAGGGATGCCACCTCCTGTCGAATGAAGTCCATCTGCCATCTGGGTAGGTGAAGAATGGAAGCTGTCCATCAGTTGGACAGGCTTGCCATTATTTGCTCCCAAATCAAACAGTCCAAACATTTTGTACATTAGTTGTACATTCTGTACATTAGTTGTACATTATTACATAAGTTGTAATTTCTGCTTTTACATTAGTTGTAAAATACATTAGCACATTAGTTGTACTTTTATAAGAACATATGTTGTTCTAGTATAGTCAAGAATCAGTGTATATATAAACTGATCTTTTACTTTACTGTAATGTTGTAATTTTATTTCAGCAAATGTACTGTAAAAATATATAGTGATTTTTGACAAGACCAGCTTGGACTGGTTATTGCAAATAGGGGGAGATTGTTAGGCACAAAAAGGCCTCAGTCAAACCTGTTCTACATCTGAGGGGGAGATTTTATAATCAAACCTGTTGATGCGTTTGAAGGTTGAATTTAAGGCCTGTTATATGCCTTATTGAAACCTGAAAATGATTTGCAATATCAGTCTAAAGCTGTTCTATATGTTGCATGTGTTGCAACCAAGACAGTTTGTCCAAGCTGCTCAGTCTGCTGATCAGGCTGGACATAAACTGTCTACGCTGCTCTACACTGTTGAGCAGCTTGGGCATTTTTAAAGTGTTCTGTTCTTTGTGAACAGAACCTGTTCTTTGTGAACAGGCTAAACACTTTATGGAATTTGTTTCCAAGTCATCATGTATTGTTTTTGACTACAAGATCAGTTTACAAGTCGAAGACAAAGTGGAAAGCAGAACCGCTCAGCCTGCCCAAGCTGTTCTGTTACATGAAGACAAAAGGTTATTTGAAAAAGGGTGACAGACCTTTTTCTTATATCAAAATAGGCCTTTACAAGGAAGAAAGACGCAAAGTTGACATTCCTAAATTAGTTAAAGGCAATGCAACAGTAGACAAAGTAAAAAGACAAAAGTTCTGCAAGTCTGCTTTTCAGAAAAGTGCAGAAAAGTTATATTGTCTTTTCAAACAAGACTTCTCCTTTTTCATTCCGTCCAATGAAGATGTTTCTCTTAGATCCTCTAAGTGAGTATAAAAGGAAGCTTCCAAGGTCAGAAAGAAGTGTGAAGAAAGCTAAGTGCTTAAACCAAGAGTGAACGTGCAAGTGTGATATTCATGCATGCAAGTCTTCTGTAAACCAGCATCTGTGTGTCAAAGCTGTTTTACCTAAGCTGTTCCTTAAAAGTCTTGTAAATACATTGAGTGCATCTTAGTGAGTGTATTCAGTGTATACTAGTTCGAGTCTGTCTTAGACTAGTAAGCATACTGTTGTATTCTGTCATCTCAGCTTGAACTATTCCGCATTCAAGCTTGTTTGTAATTAACAATTGTTGATAATACATACAAACATTGAGAAAAAGAGTGTGTAGTTTTTAAAGTGCTGTATTCACCCCCCCTCTACAGCTTATAACTATATACTTTGGAAACCTTTCGGGACCTACACTTTAATTTTCATTTCGGATTCAGCCAAAGGGAACACTTCTTCAGCGAATCGGACATCTCTAGAAACAACCATCTTTCTTTGTTCAAGATCGTAGACCTTATAACCCTTTGTTCCTGAAGGATAGCCTAGAAATATCCCCGGTTTACCTCTAGGTTCCAACTTATCCCCATTTGTCTTAGTTTCTAAAGTATGCCAAACAACTAAAAACCCTCATGTGTTCATAATTAGGCCTTTGTTTGTAGACTAGTTCATAAGGGGGTTTGTTGCCTATGGTTTTTGAAGGTAATTGATTTATTATATACGCGACAGTCAAGATACATTCCCCCCAAAACATCGTGGGGAGGCAAGCTTCAAATCGTATGGCTCGTGCTACTTCCAAAAGACGCGATGTTTTCGCTCAACCACCCCATTTTGTTGTAGGGTGTGAGGACATGTGGTTTCTAAGGTGATTCCTTGTTCGGCATAAAATTGATTCATTTGATTTGAAACAAATTCTCCACCATTATCACTCCTAATTCTTTTGATATGTTTTCCAAATTGGGTTTTGGTCATCTCATGAAAATGAACCCAGCGGTTGCTAGCTTCATGCTTGTGTTTGAGTAAATAAATCCATACCGCTCTATTGTTAAAAAATAGTTTGCTAGGGTAAGAGATGGTTTTCTATATTTTCCCCAAATATCACAAAGTACCAAATCAAAACATTCACTTGTTTTGATAGAACTAATCGGGAAAGGTAAACTAGTAAATTTGGCTCTGTTTCAAGAATCACAAACTTTATTTTTAAAATCTAAAGGAACATGTTTGAGAATGTCAACATGAGACAATTTTACATCTGAGGCATGTCCAAGTCTCTTGTTGTCAGGATCAAAATCACTACCTAAGATTAACTAGTTTGAATCAATCAGAGTATAAAACCAATAACCTTGTATTGAATCAAAGTCCAATTAAGAAGTTTGCGGAATAACACTTAACTGTTTTAAGAAAAGCTTTCAGAACAAATAACATATAGAGTAAAGGACATTTTTGGTCCCTGTGGTTTATAGGTTTACCCAGATGTGGTCCTTAAACCCTAATAAAGACAAATTGCATCCCTATTTTGCTAATTTTTTGCCTTTTTAGTCCCTCTGACCAACTCCGTTAAAATTTGGTCCGTTAACTCTAATAAAGCAAGGGTAGACTTGTCATTTCATGTCTGGGCTCTTTCTTCTCTCTTCTTCTTCTTCTTCCTGTATACATACACAGACGACGGCATTGATCCCATGAACATCTCGAAATCCCGTGGACTTCTTCTCTGTGGCTCTTTCTTCTCTCTCTTCTAAAATGGTGATATGTTGGTGTGGAAGGACTGCTGTTATTAGCACGTCATGGACATCTCGAAATCCCGGTCGTCGATTTTTTGCGTGTCCTGAAACGGTATGTTATATATTTGTAGAAATTCGATTACAAAACCTAAAGTTTATCTTTTTTTTTTTCCCATTGTGATAGGGCTCAAGATGTAGTTTCATTGGTTGGGTGGATCCACCCATGTGTCCTCGATCTACTGTGATTATACCTGGATTATTGCGATCAAAAAATGAGCTTGAAGCCTCCTTAAAATGCAGTAGAAACGCAACTCAAAGATTGAAGCGACAGTTGGTTTTAAGTTGGGTTTTTTTTTTCTGGTTTTTGTAATTGTTATATTAAGTTGATCTAATAGATTTGTAATGGTTTTTGTAAGTTGATCTAATAGATTTCTAATGGTTTTTGTAAGTTCATCTAATAGATTTGTAATGGTTCAGATTTGTAATGGTTTTTGTAAGTTCATCTAATAGATATGTAATGGTTCAAATTTCTCATCAATTAAGAATTGGGTTTTGATTTGTTATGAATGAAGGTACTCTTTTGTAAGGTAATTATCAGTTTGTAATTATCAGATTTCTCATCAGTTCCACAATTGTGTATTGATTAGTCATTGTGTATTGACATTACTTTGACCACTTTGTAATCTTTTGTAATGTAAGAACCATGCATTAAATAGAAGCATATAAGTTTCACAACCAAACAAGTTGTTTATACCAAAACATATAACTAATCATAAAAGTTCCAAAACCATGAAAGTTGTTAATCATGGAAGGGATCATTTGTACCAAAACACATAACAATAGTAAATACACAGTTTACAATGTAGCAAAAGTCATAACCAACAACATATTGAAGTATTAATTTAAGCAAAAGACATGACCAACAACTGTTTCTTCTTCATCCAGCAACAAAATGTTCTTTCCCAGGCCTTTGACCACTTCCAGCAGGTGCTTCTCCACTTCCAGCAGGTGCAGTTCCAACTTTCTTTTTCCCTCTCTTGCTTTGGCTACTTCCAGGAGGTGCTTGTCCAACAGTACAAGTCCTTGAATTATGCCCAGGTTTTCTACAAGTAGTACATAACCTATCCTTTTCCCCTTCTCCTTGACCTTTGCAAGACCTTGAGTTGTGTCCCTTTTGTTTACACAGTGCACATGTTACTGTTGTGCCAACCCTTGACAACCTACTACCTTCAACAATTGTTTTATTTGCTCTTTGACTAGAAATCTCATCTGAGGTTCATGTTCTTGCCCTTGAACCCTTACATCAACAGCTTCTTCTTCATGTTGATGCCCCTCTACCATTACATCAATAACTTCTGAGTCATGTTGTTGCCCCTCAACTGCAACCTCAGTAGCTTCTGGCTCATGTTGTTGCCCCTCAACTCCAACCTCAGTAGCTTCTAGCACACTATCGATCCACTCCAGTAGTAACCTCTTTGCACAAGTCCTCTGTTTCACATCTTTCTTTTTTCTAGTGTTTAAACTATCATCTGGTAAGTGGTCCTCTGGAATTTCCTCAATAATAACCTTACTAGATGGGGGTGATCTATAGTAAGTTTACAATACAGTCTTTCCATGTTCAACATACAGAGTGATCACTTTATGCTTGCCAACATATTTCAACATATTAATAACATCTGCATCACAACCTAGTGCTAACAGCCCAAACTCCAAATCTATATCCAAATCAGGTCTTTTGTAATGATAATATTGTCTTTTTTGTTGTTTATGACCTAACTCTCTCATCATCCAGTCCAACTCGATTACAGAAAACTCATCACCGTCTATGTTATCAACATAAGTTTTTACACCATTCACATACTTTGTTGTAGGATTCTTAATAAACATCCCACCATGAAAGATTTTGAAGGAAAACAGATTAGGATGATGTTCTGTGAAAACAAATAAATTTCATTAAAACATATGTATTTCTAATAATTATACATGTTTAACGATAATGTGGATTCATAAGCATTACAATACATGACATGCCATAAACAGCTGCTTCATTAAATCTGTCGTATTTCCCTCGAATCTCCCACATCTTCACAAAGAAAGTCTTTGAATTTGGAAGTCGACTGCGATAAGGATTTTGTAGGTGCAAGGATTTTGAAAGTGAAAGGATTAATGGAAATCGATTAAGGAGGGAGTTTCAGAGGTATACAGGAAGACGAAGAGAGAAGAAAGAGCCCAGACATGAAATGACAAGTCTACCCTTGCTTTATTAGAGTTAACGGACCAAATTTTAACGGAGTTGGTCAGAGGGACTAAAAAGGCAAAAAATTAGCAAAATAGGGATGCAATTTGTCTTTATTAGGGTTTAAGGACCACATCTGGGTAAACCTATAAACCACAGGGACCAAAAATGTCCTTTACTCTAACATATAAATATTATAAAAAATCAAATCTTTTGTATTACCAAACTCACTAATTACAATCACCTCTAATCTGTTTGATTAGACGAAGAACACAGACTGTTCTTAGGGTTTTACAACCTTAGAGGCTTATGAAAACTTAATTAGAAAGCAATTACAACTGAATCAAAACATGTACGTGCAGGCTTACAATAGAAAAACCTATTCTATCTATATATAAAGCCTTCTGATTTGTTTCCTTGAAAAACTCTGATTTCTCTGGTAGTAGATATGCTTGAATCTTCGAATATAAATCTCTTCCTGAATTTCAGCACTATCTGTTTATTAAACTGTTGAGCAGCTTGAAGTCTATCTGTTGAGCAGCTTGAACTTGAGCACTGGCAGCTTGAACTTTTGAACTAGCAGCTCGAACTTACTCAACTAACACCTTGAACTTTGTAATTACACAGAAAATCTACTAACAGTTTGAGAAATCTAACTAACAGCTTGACATACTTAGAATATTTCCCAACAATCTCCACCTAACTTAAATTCTTTACACAAGACTTTAAGTTTTTGTACGAATAAGGAAATAAAACAAAGTAAAACTGTTATCTACAAACTAAGGCATCCAAAAACTTATAGTTGTGAAAGTTTCTGCTTTATTGCCTTTATGAAATCTCTTTTCATCTCTTCTTTATCACAGTAAATCTTCACTGAGCTTATTTGGAGTAACCATGCTTTTGGCAGATCAAAGAACTCAAAATTGAAGAACATGCTGGATCCGTTTGCAAATTTGATTCTATATGTCTTTGATTTCACATATAGATCAACTTGTACAATCTTCATATCCTTGGCAGCTTCTATGTCTCTTCTGATAGATTCTGGGTCAAAAATGCTTTTAAGATCTTTTACACTCTGCTTAACCCAAACAAGTGGAGACCTAAACTGACTAACAGTTCCAATACGATGCATTTGTGTCAGCTCATCTCTGGTCAGCCTCTGTACTAGGTGAACTATGCTTTTGTATTCTTCCTCAGGACCAGCTTCTCTTTTGACTACAAAGTGATATTTTAAATCAATGTCATCCATTGACTTAGCATACCAGTAGGTAATAGGAGGCTTGGAGAAGTCATGCTGATCGAGGGTCTTTTCAATTTCCATTACTTTTTGCAACTGATGTTCAAACAGCACTCTTTTCACTTGATAAAGCTTTGCTTGTTGAATTGCTTCAGATTGAGAATCATTAGCAACAGTTTGAACAGGAGGAGGAGGATCACTGACATCAGCTTGAACTGGTTCTTGTTGGCTTTGGACTTGTTGGGAGACTTTGGCTGCTTTCTGTTTTTCCATCTCTTTGTCATGTAAGTCTTGCAGCTTTTTTGTTAGCCATGACTGAGCCATTATTCTTGGAATTCCAACTGATGCAGAAAAGTTTATTAAAAATTTTCTGTGTTCTGCCTTTGAATGCCCTGTTGGCATTTTCCTTTTCTTCTGATTCTGCTTGACCACAAACCCTCTTAGATAATCACCTAAGGTTTCATCATCTTTCATTTGAGCATGAGTTTGCTGGTCTAAGAGATCATCCTGTTCCTCTGCTAATTTTCTTGCAAGTTCAGCATCATGAGCAACTTGGGCTTCTTTAATAGAGAATTTAATCTTTGGAGATTCAATGAGTATGCCTTTACCCTTATCTCTGGAAGCTGATGCTGTGGATTGGACTGTACTGACAGGAGCCTGAGTTCCTTCTCTTATAACAACTCCAGTTGTTCTGATAGGGGCAGCTTGAGTTTCTAGACTAACAGCTTGAGTAGCTGTTGGGACTGTTAGCCTAGAATCTGGGACTATTGGAGCAGAGGTTGAAGCTGTTTGGACTGCAGTAGGGATCAAGATGAAGTAAATAGAAAATTCCTTAGATCACTTGGTGAAGAGTGGACAGTCTATGTTGCCCAATGGAGAACAAAAGATACTCTTGATGAAATAGAGTTGGATGACCTTTACAACAGTCTGAGAGTGTTTGAAACTGAGATTGAAAACAAAAAGAAATCCTTTTCATACAATCATAACACTACTCTGCTGTCATCAGCATTAACTGATAAATCTAACTGTTGTGATTCCTTTTCAGGTGTTGATGGTAACTCTACTGAAGTTCATTATGAAGCTTTTGTTGCTAATGATGGACTGTTTGCTCTAAATGCTGAAGATTTAGAACAAATCCATCCAGATGATCTAAAAGAGATGAACTTGAAATGACAGCATGCTATGTTGACTATGAGGGCTAAAAGATTTCTGAAAAAAACTGGCATACCAAACTTTCAAGGAAACAAATCAGAAGGCTTTATATATAGATAGAATAGGTTTTTCTATTGTAAGCCTGCACGTACATGTTTTGATTCAGTTGTAATTGCTTTCTGATTAAGTTTCCATAAGCCTCTAAGGTTGTAAAACCCTAAGAACAGTCTGTGTTCTTCGTCTAATCAAACAGATTAGAGGTGATTGTAATAAGTGAGTTTGGTAATACAAAAGATTTGATTTTTGATTATATTTATGTATTATTTGTTCTGAAAGCTTTTCTTAAAACAATTAAATGTTATTCCGCAAACTTCTTAATTGGACTTTGATTCAATACAAGGTTATTGGTTTTATACTCTGATTGATTCAAACCAGTTAATCTTAGGTAGTGATTTTGATCCTGACAACAAGAGACTTGGACATGCCTCAGATGTAAAATTGTCTCATGTTGACATTCTCAAACATGTTCCTTTAGATTTTAAAAATAAAGTTTGTGATTCTTGCAACAGAGCCAGATTTACTAGTTTACCTTTCCCTTTTACAGGAATGGCTTCTCTGTTAGGTTAGGTGTCATGACAGGTTTTTCAAGTGCTTCTACATTTACATTCGCAAGAAGATTTTCTTGGTATGTAATATGGGTAGTTGCACCCGAGTCGATGATCCAATCACGATTCTCATTTAGTCTACCTGCAATGTTGGCAACATTGAGTGTTTTACCACCTTCTTCTTCTTTACTACCTGCAAACAATTTCAAGAAAGATTGATATTGTTCATCGCTAATTCCCAGTATAGGACTGGATCTTAAGTTGGCCATGGCTACCCTTGGTTTCTTCTTTTCTTTCTTTCCGAGACTGGTATCCAATCACTTCGAAACAACCATCTCTACTATGCCCATTCTTCCCACAAACCGAGCAGTGCTCGTTCTTGCTGTTTGAGGTTCCTTTTCCAGTTTTTTGCCAACCCTTTTCGGTTGTTTGGCTTCTGTTTACTTCTCGTTTTCCTTTAGATGAGGTTTGAAAAGCGGCTGGTTCTTGCCCTGATCTCTTCGGGATGGTAATGAGCCGCTGTTGTTCATCTTCAGCGACCAGGTGGTACGCGGTTCCTAGACCCGGTGTTGGTTTTGTTGCAAGAATTTGAGTCCGTATGACGGAAAAATCATCATCCAAACCCATTAAAAACTCACACATTCTTTCTTTCTCCTTCAATTCTTCAAGCCTTTTACCAAGTTCACAGGAGCAGCCATCACATGTGCAGTGAGGGGTGGGTAAAACGGACTCCATCTCGTCCCACAAACTGCGTAGTTTTGTCTAGTATGCTGATACGGTGGATCCTCCTTGACGCGTCGATGCCAAGGACTGCCTCAACTCATAAGCCTTCGGGGCACTTTCTTTTCCAAAACGTTCATGAAGATCATCCCATATTTCAGCCGCTGTTTTGGCATATTTCACGCTACTTTGAATGCCCTTATCCATAGCGGTTGTTAGCCATCCCTTTATCATCGCGTCGCAGCGCATCCATGGCAAGTATTTGCTTGAATTCTTCCGGATAACATCTGCATCTTTGAAAGTTTGTGTGTGCAATGGCAATAGAAGATTCATGACACCTTATAAGAATCTCTCATAGTCCTTGTGAAGCCTAATTAAGTTGCAAATGAATCGAGGATCCTATAATTATACTCTTTGGCTCATTAATTAAGATCATGTATTTACTATGTGTTGGTAAACTTTGTATGTTAAGATTCATATTTTTTATACTGAAATTCATAGATTGAATCAAGAATTAGTATATAAGTCATAAACATCAATATTCAAGAATTGCCAAGGCGTGCTAAATTTGCTAGTTGATGTTGTAAATTCGGTTGTTCTTGTTTGGATTCCCTCTTGGTGTTATCAATCCCGCTATGACTACACTCGACTAACTGGAAGGCCTAAAGTTTGCTTGTGTTAACGGGAACATAATTTGCATGGTAGTCAGGAATTAGCGGTGTCACAGTCACAAAACTTGAATGTTTGGTAGAGTTTAACCTGTCTTATTAATCATGTATCGTACTAGAATGGACGTAGAACAGCCTTGGGCATGTCGCTTAGTTGGTAGCGGGATGGAGAGACTTATGATGGTTCAAGTGCTAAAATGTTCATTACACATGTGGGGTTGAGACATAGATGCTTCTTAAAAAAAATTGAACTTCTTTTTGAATATACGCCGAGTCATAGTGTTGTAGTTAGAGGCATCATGGGCACGAACTCGAGTGATTTACAAGGACTTACAACGGTTGGTGGAATTAATGTTGGATTCCTAGCTAGTGTTTGTCTCGCTTCATGACATAAGTAAGCATGTATTATTGTATATCGGCCTAAAACCTCGCTAATTGCTATTTATATAAGTGGTAGTAAAATGGAAAAGCAGGACATATTTTGCCTATTTGGGAAAAAGAGAGCTGTCAACAAACCCGACTTTGTTCTTGGCAAATAAAAAATTCATCATCTCGGCAGCCCAATCGCTATAATTCTTATCTGTAAGTAGATCATTGGCGAGGTAGGATCGATGAGCTCACCGTCAGTTTTTGTTTTCTCAGAATCATCACCAGCCATGATGTCGTTGATGGAGGTTCTTGGGTTTGATTACGTTGTGTCTCTGATACCATATAGAAATTGATACGAAAGTTGTATTTATTGATTGATCCAATCAATATATAAATACAAAGAAGAGCAAAAAAAAAAAGGAAATAAGATAACTGCTACAAATAAACAGGAACATATCTAGGGAAACTAGATAATTATCCTAAGAAATGCATAAATAAAGGGATTCAAATATTATATGCCATAACATCATATCGATCTCGGAGCAAAGGCTTTTGACGATATCCAGGTTGATTCTTATATATATGGTTCAAAATTCAAATTTCTAGATCGACGTAACGTTTAGTGGGTTTTGATTGGTATTGTAATCCAACAAATGTAGCGTTCGATCTCCACTATGTAAATTAATTCCTTGCAAATTAAGTTCTTCTGTAACAACACAAAAGTTTAGGATTGTGTAATAGACAGTGCAAGAATGCAAACCTGAAGGGATTGATGGTTTAACTATAAAATAAACTGTACATACAATAATCCAGAGAAAATTAACGTAAAAAAAGGTGACAAATTTTTTCAAAAAAAGAAAGAAAATGCAAAGTTAATTAAAGTCTTAAAGTAAGATCTGGTGTGACATGGCCATGGCCACCATGAATTGATCGGATCCCTTCCATGATATTGATATTCACTTCTGATGTTTCTGGCAGTAAATCAACAGCACCACCATCTGTTGCCGCCACCTGACGGAAGCTTCCCGGCCACAGCAGCTGATCGGGTCCATCGATATCATCCTCCATATATATAGGAAATCCCATAAATCCATCTGTACGTTGTGGAGACATGGTTGTAATTTCTGGTGGCATCCGGATAACCGAAGGAGGTGCTAATATTTGGTGCTGTGACGAGTGAGCTTTGATTTGTAGAGATCGTATTGAAGTTCCATGAAAAGGAAAAGCAGCAAGATGGCTGGCATACCTCTCTGATGAGAAAATACCCATTCTCATCGCTCGTTTTGCCAACATCCTCTCACGTTTGTGTGCGTTTTGGTGGCCACCAAGCGCTTGTGAGCTGAAGAATTTTCTCTGACAATAGTTGCAAGGAAAAACTCTAGGGAGTGTTCCTGGTGTAGTAGTATGAGATTCTGTTTCTTTCGTGTTTTTACTTGTGATTGATATTAATGAAGTAGTACTCCCCACAGAGTTTCTTGGTGAAAACTTATCTGTTTTCGAGTTAAAAGTTAGACTCAACTCTAGGGAAAGTGGATCGTAAGTAATCTGTGATGTTTCGGGTTTCCTTGGTTTGACAGGTGTACGGATTGTTCTTTGAACCGATATGTTTGAATCAACCTGGCTCCTGGTGTCGGATTCCTCTTCTTCTTGGACTTGGATTTCCAAATCTATGTTTTTCGATAACATCATAACCGATGACAATTCTATTTAAATCCTTTTACCTGCATGATCAGCAATGTTTCAATGTTTAGTAGAGATTATTTTCTTATGCTAATCATAGGTGATTGATAAGTGTATAACCGTCCTCAAATCAAGAGATAACATACCAGTAAGTCCCATATCATTTTTTAATGATAAGAATTAAGTATATATATTTGATTAACTAACTATTAGATTTGTTTCATTTAACTACTAGATTATTTTCATACACATTTAGTCATCAAACTTTAATTGATCATGCTACTTTGGGTAAAATGACTAATTAAATTTCATGTAATGGTTAAACGTGTACAAATATGATAGTTTAGTAGTTCTAATGGCTAAATGTGTGTAATTTTAAGGACAAATTACCAAAAAAGGTAATATAAAATTTAAAAAATTTGCCAATAAAGGTAACGTAAAATTTTTTAGACCAAGAAAGATAACATAAAATTCAATTTTGACAAAAAAGGGTATTGATGACAAATTAAGAATGTAAATTTTTTATTTTATGCTTCCTTTTTTGGTAAGTGAATAATATTTGATTATCTTTATTGGCTTAAAATTTGAATTTCATGTTCTTTTTCGGCCAAAATAAAATTTTATTTACCTTTCTTGGCAAAAAAAATTTTACAATACCTTTATTGTCAAATGTTGTATTTTATATTACGTTTCTTGGTAATTTTTCCTAATTTTAATGGCTAAATGTGTACAAATCTGATAACCTGTTGGTTAAATATTTACATATATGATATATCCCTTTAAATAAATTCAAGAGAAATAACAAATCAATATATACCAGCAAAACAATCTATGGTACACTAGCGGTTCCTCATGGACAGACTAGCTAGGGATTTCTCGCTAGGCTGATTTCAAGTAAGATTCATGTGGTCAGTTCATGAACTTAGTATTTGTAAGACATTTTACATGTTCCTTGTTCCCAAATAGGCAAAATATGTCCTGCTTTTCCATTTTACTACCACTTATATAAATAGCAATTAGCGAGGTTTTAGGCCGATATACAATAATACGTGCTTACTTATGTCATGAAGTGAGACAAACGCTAGGAATTCAACATTAATTCCAACAAACGTTGTAAGTCCTTGTAAAATCACTCGAGTTCGTGCCCATGATGCCTCTAACTACAACACTATGACTCAGCTTATATTCAAAAAAAAGTTCAAATTTTTTAAGAAGCATCTATGTCTCAACCCCACATGTGTAATGAACATTTTAGCACTTGAACCATCATGCCAAACCTTCCATGGCCCAATAGAATATGGAAACTACACATAACCATGACTGATCTAGCTACCTCCATTTTTTTATAAGCCTCTCCATCCCGATACCAACTAAGCGACATGCCCAAGGCTGTTCTACGTCCATTCTAGTACTATACATGATTAATAAGACAGGTTAAACTCTACCAGACATTCAAGTTTTGTGACTGTGACATCGCTAATTCCTGACTACCATGCAAATTATGTTTCCGTCAACACAAGCAAACTTTAGGCCTTCCAGTTGATCGAGTGTGGTCATAGAGGGATTGATAACACCAAGAGGGAATCGAAACAAGAACAAATGAATTTACAACATCAACTAGCATCTTTAGCACGCCTTGTCAATTCTTGAATATTGATTTTCATGACTTATATACTAATTCTTGATTAAATCTATGAATTTCAGTTTAAAATATGAATCTGATCGTCGATTCTTTTGCAACTTGATTAGGCTTCACAAGGACTATGAGAGATTCTTATAAGGTGTCATGCATCTTCTATTTCCATGGCACACACAAACTTTCAAAGAGGCAGATCGATGTTATCCGGAAGATCGATAAAGAACAAGAATGTAAAGAATCATATGAGAAAGTTAGATTAAAAGACTGACCAAATGTTTCGAGCCAGGTTTGGTGCCCTCGATCCTTATTATATGCTACCTAGGACCAAAACATGTCTGTTCCACGTATTGTCTTCCTCCTGCTGAGAACATACGAACGGTAGAAATCGAAGAGCTAGGAATCTAGGATGATGCTTGAAAGTGAAGAAGAGAGTGGAAGGCTTAGTTAGGGAGCAAATTGGTGGGAAGTGAAGTCGTAGTTCACTAGAAGGCTAAAAAGGAAAACAAAAAGATAAAGAAAGGCAGTATATGAATATTAATATGATACCCATATTTGCATCTAAGAAACTGTCCACATTTTTGACTTTTGATAGTGTCAAATAAGTAAGTTTAACTTCACTTAGGAGACAGCAATTTAACTTGAAATTGATGAATACTAGGTTTGTAAATATCGATAATATTTTAGAAATAAAAACAATATTTTCTTTTGTTTAATTGTTGTCCTTCCCGAAGCCCAATTAACAACTAGTTGTTGCTTTTTTCGACTTTTAGAAATGGTTTCCTGTATGACACCAACACATGGAATCAAAAACAAACCCACTTATGACTTATCCTATAATAATTATATGTTCACAGTCATAGCTATCTTTAGATGGGACATGGGAGCAACGGTTTCAGATGCTCTAAATAAAACTTATTGGGGCATTTGGTTCGTGGAATCTAGAAGAATTTAATAGAAAAGAATTTCATTCAGAATACTTGTTTGACTGTTAAGAGGTCTGGAAACAGAAAAGGAAAACACGTTCCAGCATATAGGGGAATCGTTGTTTCGAGAGAGGCCCAAAGAAAGGACATTCCATGATGCAGAGTGGGTGCTCGGGAGCAGGGATGCATCACTAGAGTTTTGGCCTGGGTGCAAAGCAGACGCTAGCTAGGGGGAGCCGAGGTGCATCGCTGGTATTTTCCAATTCTGTTTCTTACGGATTCCATGGAACCAAATACGTTACTGAGGATTTCCATTTGTTTCAATTTTTCATTCTTTTGCGTTTGACACTATGGAATGAAATAAAATGAATTGAATTTATAAGTTATTTTAAATAGCCACCAATGACATTGAAAATGAAGAAAAAACTATATAACTTCATTCTCTTTCCATCTTTTTGAATCTCTTCGTGTTGATAAGAAAACGAGAGCGATAAAATTTATACTAAACTTCATTGTTTACATCAAGGCTTTGTAGCATAACAAAAAGAACTCGTGACCTCTGATTTCATTCCATTCTATTCCACCATATCAAACACCAACTTAAAAGATTTCATTCCCTATGAAATATTTTGTAGACCAAACGCCCTCTAACTTTTTTTTTTTATGTGAAACAATAAATTTATTGAAAAACGACACCCAGTGCAAACTAACAAGAAGCTAGAGAGTCGGGAAACGATTAGAAAATCAACTCTTAGCAAGAAAACATCACGCCCCATGGGACAATCAATCAAATTTTTCCAAACTAACATTGCCTTATTACTTCTATTATGTACCCAATTATATATGAACACATTTCCTGAATTTAAATAATAAAAAAACTCTTCCACCGAATAAACTATAGCAGAAAAAACCTTTTCATTTCTTGCGTTCCATATCGTGGTATCGCCCATACAAACGAAAATTCGACAGCTTCAAAGCGTCTAAATGAACACAACTTTATATAATTGTGTTTTATTATTATCATCACTTATTCAGTTTTTCTGATCAATACCCTTTTTAAAACTGTTGTGCAGGTCATAGATACATTTATTGCTTTTTCTTGAAACTAATAAAACTGGCACAGGTAGCAGTGATGGCATATGTTTCATAACCCCCTCCCTCAATATTGACTGTGTATGGAAATAATCAAATAAGAGAGAGATTCGTTTTCAATCACTTCACTTTTATTTTTCTTTTTGGGTTAATCCTATGCAACAATACTTCGACTTTTTATCAATTTATGTAAAGAAAAAAGTTTTAACATGTTTTATATACGGGAAAATTACCAAGAAATGTAGTATAAAATACAAAATTTGACAATAAATGTATTGTAATTTTTTTTTGCCAAGAAAGGTAATATAAATTTCTATTTTGGCCGAGAAAGAACATGAAATTCAAATTTTAGGCCACGAAAATATTATTCGCTTACCAATAAAATTAAAAATTTACCTTCTTAATTTGTCATCATTAACCTTTTTTGTCAAATTTTAATTTTATATTATTTTTCTTGGCCTAAAAACTTTTACATTACCTTTATTGGCAATTTTTGAATTTTATATTACATTTCTTGGTAATTTGCCCTTTATATAACCATGTTTCAACTGTATGTTTATTAATTTGTACGCGAAATCACATTCAATTTGTCACGGAGTATTGGTTCTAAATATTTTCATTTCCAGGACAATATTAAAGAATAATACATCTTTTAAAGATTTTAAAACACAGTATACTATTTTCCAAACGGGGTTCATATAATTCTTATGTTGCTTGATTAGAAAATTAAACAAGGATTATTTGATTGAGAAGTAATACGAATTTCTCGTTGGTTCTTCTAACACAACTTATTTTTTGGTATCATTTTCTGATTTCATTGTTTTTATCGTCTATGATTATAATTTTTGTCATCATAACGAAGATTTATCATAGAGCTGTAAAAGAATCGTTCGTGAATTATTTGAAGGAAAATTCGCTTATGTTTGTTCATACATTAAACGAATGAACATGAACAAAAATTTGTGTTTGTTTAATTAAATGAACAAATATGAACACTGACTTCGTTCATTCAATGTATGTTTGTTTGTGTTCGTTAAATTGTTCATTTATGTTTGTTTGTTTGTTTGTATTTATTTAATTGTTTATTTATGTTCGTTTAATTGTTTATTTATTTTCTTTCGTTTATGTTCGATTATGAGTTAAACGAACGAACACGAACAAAACCAATTTCTTAATGAACAAATATGAAAAGAAAATCTTGTGTTCATTTATGTTCGTGCTCATTTATTTGTTCGGTAAAAAAACAAACATGAACATATCATCGTTCATGTCCTTTATAGAACTGGCTATGAATATTGAACAACAAAACAAAGTTTAATATATCACTTATTGGACTGAAAAATTAACATCCCTCGATAATTTGATGCACTGGGTGGTAGCCCATGTGACCCCCCTCCTCTAGGGTCTGCCATGTTTGTTACCAATTTATGCAATGAAAATGTTTTGACATGTTTTATGTAGAACAATAATTTAAAGTTTTGATGTCGTCGACAATGAAGGACTATGAATTATACTACTACAAGAATTATAGGCGTTAGCGGCGATGACATTAGCCGCGACACAAAAAACACGCGTTTGTGTCGCCGCTAGTACTCGTGTCGTCGCTAATACCGTCGCCGCTAAAGCCCTCGAAAAATTAGGCGGACAGTCTCCTCCTTCCCCCCCCCCCCCCCCCCCCCCCCCCCCCCCCCCCCCCC
>JAANYP010005073.1:0-32500 GCA_020465985.1 Centrapalus pauciflorus
CGGTAGGTTTATTAGTATTGTCAAACAACCCCGATGATATGTTAGAACCATTATTTAAGAACGATTAGTAGATCCACATGGGCGGTTTCCTTAATTGGTCTCATGGACCATTATAGACTCTCATGAGTCCTCTTGAACCCTAATTTGTTGTGGAATGCGTTTTGGACCCCTTTGGATGTCCATGGATTATTCATGGCCCCTTTGGATGCCGGATGCCGACGTACTTGCATTGTCGGAAGTCCCGTACTTGCTAGGGACAGTCCCGTACTTGCTAGGGACAGCCTCGTACTTGCTAGAGGCAATACCACTCCCGACTTTGATAGGGAACCCTAGACGACCATGGGGTATGTGGTTATTGGATTGGGATGAGATTATCTCATGTGAGGACGGCAACGGGCCGCCTGCGGGCGATGATTATGACACGTTGGGCTGCAAGCATGAGTTATATCCTAGTGTCGGTGTTGACATCATGTGAGGACGGTAACGGGCCGCCTTCGTGGCGATGATTGTGACACGTTGGGCCGCAAGCATTTTGTTCTCACCTTTGAATTGGAGTCATTAGTAGTACGTACTGTGGTAATGTAACGTGCCGATTTGGTAAGGCAGCTTTGTAAAAGCGTTACAACGTGCTACTATGACACGCGTTGGAATCCCCACTTTGGCTCGACTATGTCTAGCGGTGTAGTGGATTCCAAGAGCTGAGTTGGTTCCCCACCTTGACTCGGCTAGGCCGGGCGGTGACGGTGGAACATGTGACATTGATAAATGTTGAGAATGCTAATAATCCTCAGTGAGATGAGGCATCTTGTTGTGAATTCGAATAGGTAAATAATTGATGTGGGAAACCGATAGTCCTCAACGAGGATGAGGTGATCCCATTCTAACTTTGCATTGGCCATCATTGGCCCTTATATCTTTGGTTGTTAGAAAATATGTGTTGGTTAGACATGGTTAGCATGTAATTGTTATTTATATTAATCTTAGAATTCACTAAACAACTTTTGTTGTTTACCCCTTTTAGTTGTTAACTTTTTCAGGTTTTGAGCTATCGAGCGGGAAGTATTTATTCTTCTTTGTTGTCGAAGATTGTAGACTCGAGACTAACGGTATGCTTTGGTGATTGTGTTGGGTTTGGGTTAGTCGACCTCTTGGCCTTGACTATTCGTTTGCAGGATCATGACCTGTAACCTTGTAGATTTAATAGTTGTTATTCAGATGCATCACTTATGATGCATTAGTTGTAAAAGTTTTAAATTCTACCCTAATTCCGCAAGTATGATGTATTAATTATTGAAAATGACACTTAAATATGTATTATTGTTTTATGGGTGTTTCACAACCCACGCGATCCCTTATCGCGAGTCACTGTCCGTATGGGACTCATCACAGACTCCCTGGAATAGATCTCATATCATGCATACACAACACATATAACGAGATAGAATCATACCTGAGTTTCATGTCCCTGTCTCATACACATCACATATAATATAATAGCTACACGGCTAAACTCTCAAAAAGGGTGCGCATTTAGAAAAGAACTCGAGTACTCACTTGTCTGGTTCACAGAACTCTCAAATCCCCCGATCTGATTCGGCTCGTTGCCTGCTCGTCCCTGTAATCACACGGATCCCAGACTGTTAATTCAGACCCAACTGGTATACAAAACAGACCCAAACACGACTCTATAGTTGACCCGGACCTAACAAACAACCCCAAACCGATCCCAAAACCCCAAACAGAACCCGGCCCAAAGACCCCAATCGCAGCCCGCGCTCAACACTCATCACGACCGCGCCCACGCTGGTCGCGTCGCGACCGCGATCCCTGTTGTCTGGTTCCTCCTCTGTTCGTCGAACAGCTCTGACCGAGGGTATAAACACCCCAAAACTTCGATTTCCAGCCAACCAAAACACATATATCAGCTCATACAAACCTAGTAACTATTTTACACAACGCAACCATACATATCTCGAATTTCAGAAACTATTTCAAGATTTCTTACCTCCTTGAGCTCAAGAACACACAAAAATGGAGATGGTGATTTGGAGGCAAAATTCCAAAATCAATCCTTGCTTTTTCGAAGGTTTCTTGATGTTGAGACTGACACACATACACACACGATGCACTTCTTAAATTTCCAAATAAGGAAATGGAGAAAAATGAGAGCATTACATATAATTTCTATTTTTAGAAGCCCCGAACCCAATAACCCGAACCCGATATCATATTTTCACTATTAATACCTTTCAACCCATTTAATCCCGTGATCTCAAATATATACTTAATCCACGAAAAATAATAATCCGGTGACACGTAATCACAATCCCGACACGTATCAATCCACTAATCGGGATATAATTGGACCAATACGATTAGGTGTGTATATTTTATGTTAACAATACGATTATATATATTTTATCCATATATTTAGGGTCCAGTTTCATAAAAATTTGCTTAATTGTAACATCCGTCATATTAGGTACCCTTTTAAATTATCGAAATTTTCTAAGTATTTAAATAATTATTATCTTACCAAATGAATAACAAGGGATTGAAATGCAATTAATACGCATGCTTTAGAGACTTGTACCATACGATTCAATGCCATCAATCATTTAGAATAGGAATTGTGACTAAATAGGGATAAATTAGTATAAATCAAACTCTAGTGACCTAATTAAATGAGAGAAAGAAATCTGAGGACTAAATTGCAAATTTCAAAAGTAAAAATCAGATTTTTTTAAGAAAATATGTGATTGGTCTAGAGACTTCATCACCACTTGATTTAAGCCTCCCTCTTCTTTCTCTCCCACGATTTTGGAACCATTTCTTCTGCACATACACAAGGAGAGCTTCATCACAAGTTGAATCTTTGAAGTCAAAAGAGAACCATTGTGGTAAGTAACCATTACTTCATCTTCTTCATGAGTATCTTATCTTCATCATCTTAAATTATTCATCAATGGAAGAACTAGGTTTTTGACAAACCCAAGAAAAGAGTAAACTTGAACATTAAATATGAACCATTCAAGTATATAAGTGTTATTTACAACTATTGTAAGTGTATGGAAGGATTCCATTGTGATGTTGATAATGAAACTTGTATGAACCCAAATGGGATAATGATGATTAAACCTAGACTTTGTAGGAATCAAATGAAGGAATCATTGATGTTAAAATGAATTTAAAAAGTGTTTATAATGTGTATTTGAAGTCTATGCAAAAGGGTTTAAGTTGAACAAGTTGCAAAATGGAGTTTTGGGCAAGATTTGTGATGTGCAGTCAAGAAAAATGAGTAGACCAGGGCTGGGATAGATGGTCACGCTGTGACCCTCCCCTAGTCATGGCGTGACCAACCCACTGATTTGCAAAATGAATTTTGAGCTTCGGTTGGTTCGGCTTGGGTCTTATACGTGTTTTCCACTTCTAAATTAAGGGTTTAGAGTATTGTAAAGTCAAAATAGGATTATGGAACTTATAAGTCTTTCAAATGATGTATGAAACTTTCTTGAAGGAACCAAAAATGTGTGGTTATGCCACACAAGTGTTGAGTTGGGTTGTTTAAGCCTTAGAATCACCAATCACATACTAAAACATGAAAATTTAGACTTTAAACAATGATTAAGGGATATTCTAACTTTTAATAATTAACTTTGAACCATATTTATAAGTTCATTAAAGTAGATGTAAGCTTAGTTTAAGAGTTTTTATTGGCTTTTAACATGCTTGGTGATCACGTGTTGTGTCTAGGTGTATTGTAGCTAATTTCGGCGACTCTTGGAGCTTGTGGCGAGACTTGTGCTAACTCTATTCCTATATATTGAGTTGACTTGATAATGATGGGATCCTTTATGCATTGATAGTAAGTACTAGTGATATATGTGTACCACATACTTGATGTTACTTGCTCGTTTCTTATTATCATACTAATTGCCTCATGCTTATGCCTTACCTTATTTATTTGTGATGGTTATGCTTATTCATTTACCTTAATTGAATTATGTGGTTAATCTTAACATGTACATGTTTATTACAGGGTTTATTACATAGTACATTACTGTGTGTGATGTACATTATAGCCATATTACCGTTGATCTCGGAGTATAATGCCGTACTTCATTGTTGGCGGGAGTACGATGCCGGGTACTGCGGGCCCCGATGATTTTTGGTACTACACACTCACTGGATGTACTCATAGTGTGTAGTGTTGTCGTGACATTATCAAGAGTCTCCCTCTTGATATGTCTCATCTTCTTTGATATCTCTTATATAATAATGTTTTATTGTGATGATTCATGTCTTGCAGGTTTATTAATCCGGTTAGCTTTTGAATGTAGTACATCATTGATCTAGTCACTCACTAAGCACTATTGCTTAACCAATTCATTGATTTACACCTTTCAGGTATAGAAGGCAATGGGAAGGAGAAGATAGACACTAGTAATTTTTGAAGTAGCATTTTCGAGCAGGATAGCCCTTTTTGGTACATTTACATGCATTCAATTTTGGGAATGGGTAGATCACCCTTATGATATGACTCATCTTGGCTTATGACTATGTAAGCTTGATGAAGGTTGATGTACTTAATTCCATTGATTGAGATGAGCTTGTGGTCATCAAATGATGTAATAGGTGGCATTGAACCTTGTGTTTTGGTTAGATATAATCAAGGTCATATTTATGTATAGATTATTAGATCCATGAGCGTTTTAAGCGCATAAAAAAAACTCTGATTTGTTTTGGGAAAATTGTATTTGGAATTTGATGAATTAGAAATGTATTTTGTAGTTAATTTTGAATCCGGAAATATAGGTTGGATTATTGATTTTACGAATAGGTCATGCCGAATTTTCGGTACAAATATTGAAAATTTCTGCTATTATTGTTAATTAGAGTTATGGTATTACAAGTTTGGTATCATAACCCATGGTTTAAGTGAGTTGAGTGTCTTTGAGGTACTTACCCTTAAACTAGGTAATGATATTGACCTAAATGCTTAAGCTATGATTAATAGTAACAAGTAGGGAATGATCTTGCCTAGGATGGGTAGTAAATAGGAAATTTCTAAACTCTTAACACATTTCTCTTAATATCTATTTTGCTAGATGAAGAACGACCCTAATTGGGGAAACGACCAAGACATTGGTTGAGGACCAGAAAATGATGACCATGAGGAATCCTCTGACAATGAAGAATTTAATGCTCGAGAACTACGTTTACTGGGTAGGATGACAGAGATGTTAGAGGAGCATACTCGCCGTCAAGAAGCTATGATGGCTAGTCACGTAGAGATCATTCAAGCCACGCTTAGTAATAACATGGAAAAGGAAGGAGGTAACGATCAAGAGAAAGGCAAGAAAAGGTCTAAGCGCGAATCCTCCTCCAAGTCAAGTAAGAAGGGTTGTTCGTATAAGGATTTCATGGGTTGCCGACCACCGAAATTTCAAGGAAGCATTGACCCAGAGAAAGCTCACGACTGGATCAAGGATATTGAGAGATTGTTCTGGGTCACTAAGGTTAATGACGAAAATAAAGTGAAGTATGGCTCTAGTTTGTTGAAGGGAGCAACATTAGTGTGGTGGGATGACATTACAGACACCATTGGATCTGATCTTGTTGAGACCATGACTTGGGAACAAATTAAAACCCGATTTAACAAGCGGTTTTGTCCCGAGGTGTCCGTACAAAATCTCAAAAGGGAATTTCTAAATTTGCACCAAGGAACTCGAAGTGTGGATGAGTATGTTAGGGAGTATAATGCCAAATCCCAGTTTGCAAGGGAGTTGATTTCTGATGATAAATAAAAGGCGTATTACTTTATCGAGGGCCTTCGTAAGGACATCCGGGAGTTTGTGAAGAATCGAGATGTGCCTTCGTTTGATAAGGCGGTAGAATTTGCATTGCTTAGGGAGTATGAAATGTCTCGTGTTGATCCTGATCTGCCACCCCCTAAGAAAGCAAAGAATGAAACTTCTCAGAATGTTAATCGTTCGTCTCAGGGTTCTTTCAAGTTCCGTATTCCTGCACAATCTCAATCCATGCCACAAAATCAGTCTCAATCGAGATGTCAAGCCAGATCTTCATTTTCTGAATCGCGAAGGCCATGTTCTACTTGTGGCAAAATGCATTCTGGACCTTGTAATATGGCGGGTCCTACCTGTCACTGCTATGGGGAAGTTGGACACCTTCGTCTAAACTGTCCGAAGAGGAATGATCCATGTTTCCGATGTGGTCTTACGGGCCACTTATCAAAGCTCTGCAAGAATCCAAAAACTGATGAAAACAAGGGGTCAGTGTCGAAGCCCAATGTCGGGGGTGTCTCATCCCAATCAAAGAGAGATGACCCACCGCGAGCAAAGGCTCGAGCTTTCCAATTGACTGCCGACAAAGCAAAGGACGTGCCTGATGTCGTGATGGGTACTTTCTTACTTAACTCTTATTTAGATAAAGTACTATTCGATTCCGGTGCTAATTTGTCATTTATCTGTGAGTCTTTTGCTAGCAAGCTTACTACCATGCCTTCTATGCTATCTTTTCCTTTTGATGTTGAAATAGCCGATGGGAAATCCATTAATGTTACTACTGTATATCGAAATTCCTTGCTTAAATTAGATCATCATGAGTTTTTAGTTGATTTACTTCACATGGAAATGAGAGAGTTCGATGTGATTCTCGGGATGGATTGGTTAGCTTCTCATGGAGCAACTAATCTGTGTAATAAACGAATAGTTCAATTGATGACTCCTGAAGGTGAAAAAGTGTTTGTATACGGTGAAAGGCGCCATGGATGTGTGAATGTCATATCAGTTGCTAAGGCTCGGCGCTGCCTTAGCAAGGGATGCCCTAGTTATCTAATGGTCGTGGTGGACACAAAGAATGAGCAGCCCCAGTTATCCGAAGTGCCAGTAGTCCGAAATTACCCCGATGTGTTTCCAGACGAATTGCTAGGTCTTCCCCCAGATCGGCAAGTTGAATTTGGAATTGATTTAGTTCCTGGAGCGGCTCTCATAGCCCGTGCTCCCTATCGACTAGCTTCATCAGAGATGAAGGAGATGTGGACTCAGTTGCAAGAATTACTTGACAAAGGTTTTATTAGGCTGAGCTCTTCACCGTGAGGAGCGCCAGTTTTATTTGTCAAGAAGAAAGACGGTTCTCTACGAATGTGTATTGATTACCGGGAGCTTAACAAGGTGACTATTCGTAACAAGTATCCTCTTCCGCGCATAGATGATGTTTTTGATCAATTGCAAGGCACTTCCTACTTTTCTTAGATTGATCTGAGATCGGGTTACCATCAATTGAAAGTAAGAGAAAAAGATATGCCGAATACAACATTTCGGACCCGGTATGGACGTTACGAATTTCTTGTAATGCCGTTTGGACTTACTAATGCACCGGCCGCGTTTATGGATCTTATGAACCGTGTGTGCCAGCCTACGTTAGACAAGTCGGTCATTGTGTTTATAGATGATATCTTGATCTATTCAAAGTCAGAAGCCGAGCATGCTACGCATTTGCGCGAAATGTTGGAGACTCTTCGAAGAGAACGATTGTATGCCAAGTTCTCCAAATGCGATTTTTGGCTGCGGAAAGTACAGTTTTTGAGGCATGTCATTTCTGAAAGCGGAGTATCTGTTGATCCGGCCAAGGTTGAGGCGATACGAAATTGGGAGCAACCAAAGAATGCATCTGAGGTAATGAGTTTTCTCGGATTGACCGGGTATTATCGGCATTTTATACGTGATTTCTCCAAAATCATGGTGCCTCTGATTTCTCTCACTAAGAAGAAGTCTGCTTTTGTTTGGGCTGAGGAGCAAGAAAAAGCTTTCCAAACATTAAAGACCTGTTTGGTGAATGCCCCGATTCTTGTATTACCTGAAGGCAATGAAGACTTGGTGGTTTATAGTGATGCATCTGGTTCAGGCCTTGGGTGTGTGCTCATGCAGCGAGGAAAAGTTATCGCGTATGCCTCGCGACAACTTAAAGATTATGAGAAGAAGTATCCAGTTCATGACCTGGAGTTGGCTGCTGTGGTTTTTGCTTTAAAGTTGTGGCGGCATTATTTGTATGGCACTCGTTGTCAAATATATACCGACCACAAAAGGTTAAAGTATATCTTTGATCAACCGAATCTAAATATGAGCTAGCAGCGAGCAATGGAGTTGATTAAGGATTTTGATTGTGAAATCCTTTACCATCCCGGTAAAGCCAATGTAGTGGCTGATGCCCTTAGTCGAAAGATGTACAGTGATCGAAAAGAAGCTCTTCACTATGAGCTCAATGATGTGTCGGTCAGACCGTCGATCGTTAATGACATACAGAGGTGACAAGGTGAAGCAATACAAGCTGAAAATCTCAAAGTCGAGCGTCTTGTAGGACAAGTGTCTTTATTAGCCGATAACTCTCTTGGGTTGAAGACTTATAAAGAGCGAATTTGGATTCCGTAGTTAGGCGGGCTTCGTGAGATTTTGTTGCACGAAGCGCATAATTCCAGATACTCATATCATCCTGGTAGTACCAAAATGTACCGAGACTTGAAAGCGGAGTATTGGTGGCCAGGATTGAAGCGTGATGTCGGAAGTTATGTGGAGAAATGTCTGGTATGTCTGCAAGTCGAAGCTGAGCACCAAAAGCCCTATGGTAGTATGCAGCCACTTCCGGTTCCGGAATGGAAGTGGTATCATATTACTATGGATTTTGTTACTAAGTTGCCAAAGACTTTGCGCCAGCATGACAGTATCTGGGTAATAGTCGATCGCCTCACAAAGACAGCTCACTTCATTCCCATTCGAGAGACTTATTCTCTGGAGCGGTTAGCTCAAATCTACATCAATGAGATCGTTTCACGCCATGGCATTCCTAAGTCAATTGTATCGGATCGTGATTCTTGTTTTACTTCTCGTTTTTCGGATAGTTTTCAGCAAGCTTTGGGTACTCGAACTAAAATGAGTACGCCGTATCACCCGCAAACCGATGGCCAAAGCGAGCGCACCATTCAGACCCTTGAAGATCTATTGCGGGCATGTATTATTGATTTTGGAGGTTGTTAGGATACTCACCTACCGTTGGTTGAATTTACTTACAATAATAGTTACCATTCATCTATTGGGATGCCTCCGTTTGAAGCCTGTATGGTTGGAAATGTTTGACTCCGACTTGTTGGCAAGAAGCAGGAGAGAAGCCATTGTCCGGACCCGAGATTCTTCAGTTAACCCATGATAAGATCAAGTTAATCCAAGACCGACTCAAAGCAGCTCAAGATCGGCAGAAAGTTTATTCAGATAAGAAGCATAGGCCAGTTGACTTTAAAGTTGATGATTATGTGATGTTGAAAGTTTCCCCGTGGAAAGGAGTACTTCATTTTGGAAGGCGGGGAAAACTGAAACCTCGATACTTTGGACCTTTCAGGATCCTTGAAAGAATAGGATCACAAGCCTACCGTTTGGAGTTGCCTAAAGAGTTAGCGGGAATTCATAATGTATTTCACGTTGGTTATCTACGAAAATGCCTTGTTGAACCAGATTCGGCTGTGCCAATGACTGATGCCCAAATTGACAATAAGATGATATATGTAGAAGAGCCCGAGTCAATTCAAGGTGAGAAAGTTAAGAAGCTCCGAAATAAAGAGATTGAGATGGTTCTTGTCAAATGGAAGCATCACCGTGGTGCACATCTTACATGGGAGACAAAGACCTAAATGATGGCTAAATATCTGGAGCTGTTTACCTCGAAGTGATTCCGTGGTCGGAATCTTTTCAACGGGGGAGGAATTGTAACTTCCGTCATATTAGGTACCCTTTTATATTATCGAAATTTTCTAAGTAAGTATTTAAATAATTATTATCTTACCAAATGAATAACAAGGGATTGAATGCAATTAATACGCATGCTTTAGTGACTTGTACCATACGATTCAATGCCATCAATCATTTAGAATAGGAATTGTGACTAAATAGGTATAAATTAGTATAAATCAAACTCTAGTGGCCTAATTAAATGAGAGAAAGAAATCTGAGGACTAAATTGCAAATTTCAAAAGTAAAAAATCAGATTTTTTTTAGAAAATATGTGATTGGTCTAGAGACTTCATCACCACTTGATTTAAGCCTCCCTCTTCTTTCTCTCCCACGGTTTTGGAACCATTTCTTCTGCACACAAGGAGAGCTTCATCACAAGTTGAATCTTTGAAGTCAAAAGAGAACCATTGTGGTAAGTAACCATTACTTCATCTTCTTCATGAGTATCTTATCTTCATCATGTTAAATTATTCATCAATGGAAAAACTAGGTTTTTAAGAAACCCAAGAAAAGAGTAAATTTGAACATTAAATATGAATCATTCAAGTATATAAGTGTTATTTACAACTATTTTAAGTGTATGTAAGGATTCCATTGTGATGTTGATATTGAAACTTGTATGAACCCAAATGGGTTAATGGTGATTAAACCTAGACTTTGTAGGAATCAAATGAAGGATTCATTGATGTTAAAATGGATTTAAAAAGTGTTTATAATGTGTATTTGAAGTCTATGCAAAAGGGTTTAAGTTGAACAAGTTGCAAAATGAAGTTTTGGGCAAGATTTGTGATGTGCAGTCAAGAAAAACGAGCAGACCAGGGCTGGGGGCAGATGGTCACGCTGTGACTCTCCCCTAGTCATGGCGTGACCAACCCACTGATTTGCAAATTTTGAGCTTCGGTTGGTTCGGCTTAGGTCTTATACATGTTTTGCACTTCTAAATTAAGGGTTTAGAGTATTGTAAAGTCAAAATAGGATTAGAGAACTTATAAGTCTTTCAAATGATGTATGAAACTTTCTTGAAGGAACCGAAAATGTGTGGTTATGCCACACAAGTGTTGAGTTGAGTTGTTTAAGCCTTAGAATCACCAATCACATACTAAAACATGAAAACTGATCACTATAGACTTTAAACAATGGTTAAGGGATATTCTAACTTTTAATAATGAACTTTAATAATGAACCATATATATAAGTTCATTAAAGTAGATGTAATCTTAGTTTAATAGTTGTTATTGGCTTTTAACATGCTTGGTGATCACATGTTGTGTCTAGGTGTATTGTAGCTAATTTCGGCGATTCTTGGAGCTTGTGGCGAGGGTTGTGCTAACTCTATTCCTATATATTGAGTTGGCTTGATAATGATGGGATCCTTTATGCATTAATAGTGAGTACTAGTCTAGGTTTAATCACCATTAACCCATTCGGGTTCATACAAGTTTCAATATCAACATCACAATGGAATCCTTCCATACACTTACAATAGTTGTAAATAACACTTATATACTTGAATGATTCATATTTAATGTTCAAATTTACTCTTTTCTTGGTTTAGGGTTTAGGGTTTAGGGTTTAGGGTTTAGGGTTTAGGGTTTAGGGTTTAGGGTTTAGGGTTTAGGGTTTAGGGATTAGGGTTTAGGGTTTAGGGTTTAGGGCTTCGGTTTAGGGTTTAGGTTTTAGGGTTATGGTTTTAGGGTTGCGGGTTTTTAGTGTTTCTGGTTTCGGGCTTCGGGTTTCTGTTATCCGGTTTTCGGTTGTCGGGTTTCGGGTTCGGCTTCGGGATGTACGGGCTTCGGTCTTACGGGTTCGGTTTCGGGCTTAGGGCTTAGGGCTTCTGGGCTTCGGGCTTAGGGCTTAGGGCTTAGGGCTTAGGGCTTAGGGCTTAGGGCTTAGGGCTTAGGGCTTAGGGCTTAGGGCTTAGGGCATAGGGCTTAGGGCTTAGGGCTTAGGGCTTATTTATTCTATCGAGCTATCGAGCGGGAAGTATTTATTCTTCTTTGTTGTCGAAGATTGTAGACTCGAGACTAACGGTATGCTTTGGTGATTGTGTTGGGTTTGGGTTAGTCGACCTCTTGGCCTTGACTATTCGTTTGCAGGATCATGACCTGTAACCTTGTAGATTTAATAGTTGTTATTCAGATGCATCACTTATGATGCATTAGTTGTAAAAGTTTTAAATTCTACCCTAATTCCGCAAGTATGATGTATTATTTATTGAAAATGACACTTAAATATGTATTATTGTTTTATGGGTGTTTCACAACCCACGCGATCCCTTATCGCGAGTCACTGTCCGTATGGGACTCATCACAGACTCCCTGGAATAGATCTCATATCATGCATACACAACACATATAACGAGATAGAATCATACCTGAGTTTCATGTCCCTGTCTCATACACATCACATATAATATAATAGCTACACGGCTAAACTCTCAAAAAGGGTGCGCATTTAGAAAAGAACTCGAGTACTCACTTGTCTGGTTCACAGAACTCTCAAACCCCCGATCTGATTCGGCTCGTTGCCTGCTCGTCCCTGTAATCACACGGATCCCAGACTGTTAATTCAGACCCAACTGGTATACAAAACAGACCCAAACACGACTCTATAGTTGACCCGGACCTAACAAACAACCCCAAACCGATCCCAAAACCCCAAACAGAACCCGGCCCAAAGACCCCAATCGTAGCCCGCGCTCAACACTCATCACGACCGCGCCCACGCTGGTCGCGTCGCGACCGCGATCCCTGTTGTCTGGTTCCTCCTCTGTTCGTCGAACAGCTCTGACCGAGGGTATAAACACCCCAAAACTTCGATTTCCAGCCAACCAAAACACATATATCAGCTCATACAAACCTAGTAACTATTTTACACAACGCAACCATACATATCTCGAATTTCAGAAACTATTTCAAGATTTCTTACCTCCTTGAGCTCAAGAACACACAAAAATGGAGATGGTGATTTGGAGGCAAAATTCCAAAATCAATCCTTGCTTTTTCGAAGGTTTCTTGATGTTGAGACTGACACACATACACACACGATGCACTTCTTAAATTTCCAAATAAGGAAATGGAGAAAAATGAGAGCATTACATATAATTTCTATTTTTAGAAGCCCCGAACCCAATAACCCGAACCCGATATCATATTTTCACTATTAATACCTTTCAACCCATTTAATCCCGTGATCTCAAATATATACTTAATCCACGAAAAATAATAATCCGGTGACACGTAATCACAATCCCGACACGTATCAATCCACTAATCGGGATATAATTGGACCAATACGATTAGGTGTGTATATTTTATGTTAACAATACGATTATATATATTTTATCCATATATTTAGGGTCCAGTTTCATAAAAATTTGCTTAATTGTAACATCCGTCATATTAGGTACCCTTTTAAATTATCGAAATTTTCTAAGTATTTAAATAATTATTATCTTACCAAATGAATAACAAGGGATTGAAATGCAATTAATACGCATGCTTTAGAGACTTGTACCATACGATTCAATGCCATCAATCATTTAGAATAGGAATTGTGACTAAATAGGGATAAATTAGTATAAATCAAACTCTAGTGACCTAATTAAATGAGAGAAAGAAATCTGAGGACTAAATTGCAAATTTCAAAAGTAAAAATCAGATTTTTTTAAGAAAATATGTGATTGGTCTAGATACTTCATCACCACTTGATTTAAGCCTCCCTCTTCTTTCTCTCCCACGATTTTGGAACCATTTCTTCTGCACATACACAAGGAGAGCTTCATCACAAGTTGAATCTTTGAAGTCAAAAGAGAACCATTGTGGTAAGTAACCATTACTTCATCTTCTTCATGAGTATCTTATCTTCATCATCTTAAATTATTCATCAATGGAAGAACTAGGTTTTTGACAAACCCAAGAAAAGAGTAAACTTGAACATTAAATATGAACCATTCAAGTATATAAGTGTTATTTACAACTATTGTAAGTGTATGGAAGGATTCCATTGTGATGTTGATAATGAAACTTGTATGAACCCAAATGGGATAATGATGATTAAACCTAGACTTTGTAGGAATCAAATGAAGGAATCATTGATGTTAAAATGAATTTAAAAAGTGTTTATAATGTGTATTTGAAGTCTATGCAAAAGGGTTTAAGTTGAACAAGTTGCAAAATGGAGTTTTGGGCAAGATTTGTGATGTGCAGTCAAGAAAAATGAGTAGACCAGGGCTGGGATAGATGGTCACGCTGTGACCCTCCCCTAGTCATGGCGTGACCAACCCACTGATTTGCAAAATGAATTTTGAGCTTCGGTTGGTTCGGCTTGGGTCTTATACGTGTTTTCCACTTCTAAATTAAGGGTTTAGAGTATTGTAAAGTCAAAATAGGATTATGGAACTTATAAGTCTTTCAAATGATGTATGAAACTTTCTTGAAGGAACCAAAAATGTGTGGTTATGCCACACAAGTGTTGAGTTGGGTTGTTTAAGCCTTAGAATCACCAATCACATACTAAAACATGAAAATTTAGACTTTAAACAATGATTAAGGGATATTCTAACTTTTAATAATTAACTTTGAACCATATTTATAAGTTCATTAAAGTAGATGTAAGCTTAGTTTAAGAGTTTTTATTGGCTTTTAACATGCTTGGTGATCACGTGTTGTGTCTAGGTGTATTGTAGCTAATTTCGGCGACTCTTGGAGCTTGTGGCGAGACTTGTGCTAACTCTATTCCTATATATTGAGTTGACTTGATAATGATGGGATCCTTTATGCATTGATAGTAAGTACTAGTGATATATGTGTACCACATACTTGATGTTACTTGCTCGTTTCTTATTATCATACTAATTGCCTCATGCTTATGCCTTACCTTATTTATTTGTGATGGTTATGCTTATTCATTTACCTTAATTGAATTATGTGGTTAATCTTAACATGTACATGTTTATTACAGGGTTTATTACATAGTACATTACTGTGTGTGATGTACATTATAGCCATATTACCGTTGATCTCGGAGTATAATGCCGTACTTCATTGTTGGCGGGAGTACGATGCCGGGTACTGCGGGCCCCGATGATTTTTGGTACTACACACTCACTGGATGTACTCATAGTGTGTAGTGTTGTCGTGACATTATCAAGAGTCTCCCTCTTGATATGTCTCATCTTCTTTGATATCTCTTATATAATAATGTTTTATTGTGATGATTCATGTCTTGCAGGTTTATTAATCCGGTTAGCTTTTGAATGTAGTACATCATTGATCTAGTCACTCACTAAGCACTATTGCTTAACCAATTCATTGATTTACACCTTTCAGGTATAGAAGGCAATGGGAAGGAGAAGATAGACACTAGTAATTTTTGAAGTAGCATTTTCGAGCAGGATAGCCCTTTTTGGTACATTTACATGCATTCAATTTTGGGAATGGGTAGATCACCCTTATGATATGACTCATCTTGGCTTATGACTATGTAAGCTTGATGAAGGTTGATGTACTTAATTCCATTGATTGAGATGAGCTTGTGGTCATCAAATGATGTAATAGGTGGCATTGAACCTTGTGTTTTGGTTAGATATAATCAAGGTCATATTTATGTATAGATTATTAGATCCATGAGCGTTTTAAGCGCATAAAAAAAACTCTGATTTGTTTTGGGAAAATTGTATTTGGAATTTGATGAATTAGAAATGTATTTTGTAGTTATTTTTGAATCCGGAAATATAGGTTGGATTATTGATTTTACGAATAGGTCATGCCGAATTTTCGGTACAAATATTGAAAATTTCTGCTATTATTGTTAATTAGAGTTATGGTATTACAAGTTTGGTATCATAACCCATGGTTTAAGTGAGTTGAGTATCTTTGAGGTACTTACCCTTAAACTAGGTAATGATATTGACCTAAATGCTTAAGCTATGATTAATAGTAACAAGTAGGGAATGATCTTGCCTAGGATGGGTAGTAAATAGGAAATTTCTAAACTCTTAACACATTTCTCTTAATATCTATTTTGCTAGATGAAGAACGACCCTAATTGGGGAAGCGACCAAGACATTGGTTGAGGACCAGAAAATGATGACCATGAGGAATCCTCTGACAATGAAGAATTTAATGCTCGAGAACTACGTTTACTGGGTAGGAGGATAGAGATGTTAGAGGAGCATACTCGCCGTCAAGAAGCTATGATGGCTAGTCACGTAGAGATCATTCAAGCCACGCTTAGTAATAACATGGAAAAGGAAGGAGGTAACGATCAAGAGAAAGGCAAGAAAAGGTCTAAGCGCGAATCCTCCTCCAAGTCAAGTAAGAAGGGTTGTTCGTATAAGGATTTCATGGGTTGCCGACCACCGAAATTTCAAGGAAGCATTGACCCAGAGAAAGCTCACGACTGGATCAAGGATATTGAGAGATTGTTCTGGGTCACTAAGGTTAATGACGAAAATAAAGTGAAGTATGGCTCTAGTTTGTTGAAGGGAGCAACATTAGTGTGGTGGGATGACATTACAGACACCATTGGATCTGATCTTGTTGAGACCATGACTTGGGAACAAATTAAAACCCGATTTAACAAGCGGTTTTGTCCCGAGGTGTCCGTACAAAATCTCAAAAGGGAATTTCTAAATTTGCACCAAGGAACTCGAAGTGTGGATGAGTATGTTAGGGAGTATAATGCCAAATCCCAGTTTGCAAGGGAGTTGATTTCTGATGATAAATAAAAGGCGTATTACTTTATCGAGGGCCTTCGTAAGGACATCCGGGAGTTTGTGAAGAATCGAGATGTGCCTTCGTTTGATAAGGCGGTAGAATTTGCATTGCTTAGGGAGTATGAAATGTCTCGTGTTGATCCTGATCTGCCACCCCCTAAGAAAGCAAAGAATGAAACTTCTCAGAATGTTAATCGTTCGTCTCAGGGTTCTTTCAAGTTCCGTATTCCTGCACAATCTCAATCCATGCCACAAAATCAGTCTCAATCGAGATGTCAAGCCAGATCTTCATTTTCTGAATCGCGAAGGCCATGTTCTACTTGTGGCAAAATGCATTCTGGACCTTGTAATAATGCGGGTCCTACCTGTCACTGCTATGGGGAAGTTGGACACCTTCGTCTAAACTGTCCGAAGAGGAATGATCCATGTTTCCGATGTGGTCTTACGGGCCACTTATCAAAGCTCTGCAAGAATCCAAAAACTGATGAAAACAAGGGGTCAGTGTCGAAGCCCAATGTCGGGGGTGTCTCATCCCAATCAAAGAGAGATGACCCACCGCGAGCAAAGGCTCGAGCTTTCCAATTGACTGCCGACAAAGCAAAGGACGTGCCTGATGTCGTGATGGGTACTTTCTTACTTAACTCTTATTTAGATAAAGTACTTTTCGATTCCGGTGCTAATTTGTCATTTATCTGTGAGTCTTTTGCTAGCAAGCTTACTACCATGCCTTCTATGCTATCTTTTCCTTTTGATGTTGAAATAGCCGATGGGAAATCCATTAATGTTACTACTGTATATCGAAATTCCTTGCTTAAATTAGATCATCATGAGTTTTTAGTTGATTTACTTCACATGGAAATGAGAGAGTTCGATGTGATTCTCGGGATGGATTGGTTAGCTTCTCATGGAGCAACTAATCTGTGTAATAAACGAATAGTTCAATTGATGACTCCTGAAGGTGAAAAAGTGTTTGTATACGGTGAAAGGCGCCATGGATGTGTGAATGTCATATCAGTTGCTAAGGCTCGGCGCTGCCTTAGCAAGGGATGCCCTAGTTATCTAATGGTCGTGGTGGACACAAAGAATGAGCAGCCCCAGTTATCCGAAGTGCCAGTAGTCCGGGAGTACCCCGATGTGTTTCCAGACGAATTGCTAGGTCTTCCCCCAGATCGGCAAGTTGAATTTGGAATTGATTTAGTTCCTGGAGCGGCTCTCATAGCCCGTGCTCCCTATCGACTAGCTTCATCAGAGATGAAGGAGATGTGGACTCAGTTGCAAGAATTACTTGACAAAGGTTTTATTAGGCTGAGCTCTTCACCGTGGGGAGCGCCAGTTTTATTTGTCAAGAAGAAAGACGGTTCTCTACGAATGTGTATTGATTACCGGGAGCTTAACAAGGTGACTATTCGTAACAAGTATCCTCTTCCGCGCATAGATGATGTTTTTGATCAATTGCAAGGCACTTCCTACTTTTCTTAGATTGATCTGAGATCGGGTTACCATCAATTGAAAGTAAGAGAAAAAGATATGCCGAATACAACATTTCGGACCCGGTATGGACGTTACGAATTTCTTGTAATGCCGTTTGGACTTACTAATGCACCGGCCGCGTTTATGGATCTTATGAACCGTGTGTGCCAGCCTACGTTAGACAAGTCGGTCATTGTGTTTATAGATGATATCTTGATCTATTCAAAGTCAGAAGCCGAGCATGCTACGCATTTGCGCGAAATGTTGGAGACTCTTCGAAGAGAACGATTGTATGCCAAGTTCTCCAAATGCGATTTTTGGCTGCGGAAAGTACAGTTTTTGAGGCATGTCATTTCTGAAAGCGGAGTATCTGTTGATCCGGCCAAGGTTGAGGCGATACGAAATTGGGAGCAACCAAAGAATGCATCTGAGGTAATGAGTTTTCTCGGATTGACCGGGTATTATCGGCATTTTATACGTGATTTCTCCAAAATCATGGTGCCTCTGATTTCTCTCACTAAGAAGAAGTCTGCTTTTGTTTGGGCTGAGGAGCAAGAAAAAGCTTTCCAAACATTAAAGACCTGTTTGGTGAATGCCCCGATTCTTGTATTACCTGAAGGCAATGAAGACTTGGTGGTTTATAGTGATGCATCTGGTTCAGGCCTTGGGTGTGTGCTCATGCAGCGAGGAAAAGTTATCGCGTATGCCTCGCGACAACTTAAAGATTATGAGAAGAAGTATCCAGTTCATGACCTGGAGTTGGCTGCTGTGGTTTTTGCTTTAAAGTTGTGGCGGCATTATTTGTATGGCACTCGTTGTCAAATATATACCGACCACAAAAGGTTAAAGTATATCTTTGATCAACCGAATCTAAATATGAGCTAGCAGCGAGCAATGGAGTTGATTAAGGATTTTGATTGTGAAATCCTTTACCATCCCGGTAAAGCCAATGTAGTGGCTGATGCCCTTAGTCGAAAGATGTACAGTGATCGAAAAGAAGCTCTTCACTATGAGCTCAATGATGTGTCGGTCAGACCGTCGATCGTTAATGACATACAGAGGTGACAAGGTGAAGCAATACAAGCTGAAAATCTCAAAGTCGAGCGTCTTGTAGGACAAGTGTCTTTATTAGCCGATAACTCTCTTGGGTTGAAGACTTATAAAGAGCGAATTTGGATTCCGTAGTTAGGCGGGCTTCGTGAGATTTTGTTGCACGAAGCGCATAATTCCAGATACTCATATCATCCTGGTAGTACCAAAATGTACCGAGACTTGAAAGCGGAGTATTGGTGGCCAGGATTGAAGCGTGATGTCGGAAGTTATGTGGAGAAATGTCTGGTATGTCTGCAAGTCGAAGCTGAGCACCAAAAGCCCTATGGTAGTATGCAGCCACTTCCGGTTCCGGAATGGAAGTGGTATCATATTACTATGGATTTTGTTACTAAGTTGCCAAAGACTTTGCGCCAGCATGACAGTATCTGGGTAATAGTCGATCGCCTCACAAAGATAGCTCACTTCATTCCCATTCGAGAGACTTATTCTCTGGAGCGGTTAGCTCAAATCTACATCAATGAGATCGTTTCACGCCATGGCAGTCCTAAGTCAATTGTATCGGATCGTGATTCTTGTTTTACTTCTCGTTTTTCGGATAGTTTTCAGCAAGCTTTGGGTACTCGAACTAAAATGAGTACGCCGTATCACCCGCAAACCGATGGCCAAAGCGAGCGCACCATTCAGACCCTTGAAGATCTATTGCGGGCATGTATTATTGATTTTGGAGGTTGTTAGGATACTCACCTACCGTTGGTTGAATTTACTTACAATAATAGTTACCATTCATCTATTGGAATGCCTCCGTTTGAAGCCTGTATGGTTGGAAATGTTTGACTCCGACTTGTTGGCAAGAAGCAGGAGAGAAGCCATTGTCCGGACCCGAGATTCTTCAGTTAACCCATGATAAGATCAAGTTAATCCAAGACCGACTCAAAGCAGCTCAAGATCGGCAGAAAGTTTATTCAGATAAGAAGCATAGGCCAGTTGACTTTAAAGTTGATGATTATGTGATGTTGAAAGTTTCCCCGTGGAAAGGAGTACTTCATTTTGGAAGGCGGGGAAAACTGAAACCTCGATACTTTGGACCTTTCAGGATCCTTGAAAGAATAGGATCACAAGCCTACCGTTTGGAGTTGCCTAAAGAGTTAGCGGGAATTCATAATGTATTTCACGTTGGTTATCTACGAAAATGCCTTGTTGAACCAGATTCGGCTGTGCCAATGACTGATGCCCAAATTGACAATAAGATGATATATGTAGAAGAGCCCGAGTCAATTCAAGGTGAGAAAGTTAAGAAGCTCCGAAATAAAGAGATTGAGATGGTTCTTGTCAAATGGAAGCATCACCGTGGTGCACATCTTACATGGGAGACAAAGACCTAAATGATGGCTAAATATCTGGAGCTGTTTACCTCGAAGTGATTCCGTGGTCGGAATCTTTTCAACGGGGGAGGAATTGTAACTTCCGTCATATTAGGTACCCTTTTATATTATCGAAATTTTCTAAGTAAGTATTTAAATAATTATTATCTTACCAAATGAATAACAAGGGATTGAATGCAATTAATACGCATGCTTTAGTGACTTGTACCATACGATTCAATGCCATCAATCATTTAGAATAGGAATTGTGACTAAATAGGTATAAATTAGTATAAATCAAACTCTAGTGGCCTAATTAAATGAGAGAAAGAAATCTGAGGACTAAATTGCAAATTTCAAAAGTAAAAAATCAGATTTTTTTTAGAAAATATGTGATTGGTCTAGAGACTTCATCACCACTTGATTTAAGCCTCCCTCTTCTTTCTCTCCCACGGTTTTGGAACCATTTCTTCTGCACACAAGGAGAGCTTCATCACAAGTTGAATCTTTGAAGTCAAAAGAGAACCATTGTGGTAAGTAACCATTACTTCATCTTCTTCATGAGTATCTTATCTTCATCATGTTAAATTATTCATCAATGGAAAAACTAGGTTTTTAAGAAACCCAAGAAAAGAGTAAATTTGAACATTAAATATGAATCATTCAAGTATATAAGTGTTATTTACAACTATTTTAAGTGTATGTAAGGATTCCATTGTGATGTTGATATTGAAACTTGTATGAACCCAAATGGGTTAATGGTGATTAAACCTAGACTTTGTAGGAATCAAATGAAGGATTCATTGATGTTAAAATGGATTTAAAAAGTGTTTATAATGTGTATTTGAAGTCTATGCAAAAGGGTTTAAGTTGAACAAGTTGCAAAATGAAGTTTTGGGCAAGATTTGTGATGTGCAGTCAAGAAAAACGAGCAGACCAGGGCTGGGGGCAGATGGTCACGCTGTGACTCTCCCCTAGTCATGGCGTGACCAACCCACTGATTTGCAAATTTTGAGCTTCGGTTGGTTCGGCTTAGGTCTTATACATGTTTTGCACTTCTAAATTAAGGGTTTAGAGTATTGTAAAGTCAAAATAGGATTAGAGAACTTATAAGTCTTTCAAATGATGTATGAAACTTTCTTGAAGGAACCGAAAATGTGTGGTTATGCCACACAAGTGTTGAGTTGAGTTGTTTAAGCCTTAGAATCACCAATCACATACTAAAACATGAAAACTGATCACTATAGACTTTAAACAATGGTTAAGGGATATTCTAACTTTTAATAATGAACTTTAATAATGAACCATATATATAAGTTCATTAAAGTAGATGTAATCTTAGTTTAATAGTTGTTATTGGCTTTTAACATGCTTGGTGATCACATGTTGTGTCTAGGTGTATTGTAGCTAATTTCGGCGATTCTTGGAGCTTGTGGCGAGGGTTGTGCTAACTCTATTCCTATATATTGAGTTGGCTTGATAATGATGGGATCCTTTATGCATTAATAGTGAGTACTAGTCTAGGTTTAATCACCATTAACCCATTTGGGTTCATACAAGTTTCAATATCAACATCACAATGGAATCCTTCCATACACTTACAATAGTTGTAAATAACACTTATATACTTGAATGATTCATATTTAATGTTCAAATTTACTCTTTTCTTGGTTTAGGGTTTAGGGTTTAGGGTTTAGGGTTTAGGGTTTAGGGTTTAGGGTTTAGGGTTTAGGGTTTAGGGTTTAGGGTTTAGGGTTTAGGGTTTAGGGTTTAGGGTTTAGGGTTTAGGGTGTAGGGTTTAGGGTTTAGGGTTTAGGGTTTAGGGTTTAGGGTTTAGGGTTTAGGGTTTAGGGTTTAGGGTTTAGGGTTTAGGGTTTAGGGTTTAGGGTTTAGGGTTTAGGGTTTAGGGTTTAGGGTTTAGGGTTTAGGGTTTAGGGTTTAGGGCTTAGGGTTTAGGGCTTAGGGCTTAGGGCTTAGGGCTTAGGGCTTAGGGCTTAGGGCTTAGGGCTTAGGGCTTAGGGCTTAGGGCTTAGGGCATAGGGCTTAGGGCTTAGGGCTTAGGGCTTATTTATTCTATCGAGCTATCGAGCGGGAAGTATTTATTCTTCTTTGTTGTCGAAGATTGTAGACTCGAGACTAACGGTATGCTTTGGTGATTGTGTTGGGTTTGGGTTAGTCGACCTCTTGGCCTTGACTATTCGTTTGCAGGATCATGACCTGTAACCTTGTAGATTTAATAGTTGTTATTCAGATGCATCACTTATGATGCATTAGTTGTAAAAGTTTTAAATTCTACCCTAATTCCGCAAGTATGATGTATTATTTATTGAAAATGACACTTAAATATGTATTATTGTTTTATGGGTGTTTCACAACCCACGCGATCCCTTATCGCGAGTCACTGTCCGTATGGGACTCATCACAGACTCCCTGGAATAGATCTCATATCATGCATACACAACACATATAACGAGATAGAATCATACCTGAGTTTCATGTCCCTGTCTCATACACATCACATATAATATAATAGCTACACGGCTAAACTCTCAAAAAGGGTGCGCATTTAGAAAAGAACTCGAGTACTCACTTGTCTGGTTCACAGAACTCTCAAACCCCCGATCTGATTCGGCTCGTTGCCTGCTCGTCCCTGTAATCACACGGATCCCAGACTGTTAATTCAGACCCAACTGGTATACAAAACAGACCCAAACACGACTCTATAGTTGACCCGGACCTAACAAACAACCCCAAACCGATCCCAAAACCCCAAACAGAACCCGGCCCAAAGACCCCAATCGTAGCCCGCGCTCAACACTCATCACGACCGCGCCCACGCTGGTCGCGTCGCGACCGCGATCCCTGTTGTCTGGTTCCTCCTCTGTTCGTCGAACAGCTCTGACCGAGGGTATAAACACCCCAAAACTTCGATTTCCAGCCAACCAAAACACATATATCAGCTCATACAAACCTAGTAACTATTTTACACAACGCAACCATACATATCTCGAATTTCAGAAACTATTTCAAGATTTCTTACCTCCTTGAGCTCAAGAACACACAAAAATGGAGATGGTGATTTGGAGGCAAAATTCCAAAATCAATCCTTGCTTTTTCGAAGGTTTCTTGATGTTGAGACTGACACACATACACACACGATGCACTTCTTAAATTTCCAAATAAGGAAATGGAGAAAAATGAGAGCATTACATATAATTTCTATTTTTAGAAGCCCCGAACCCAATAACCCGAACCCGATATCATATTTTCACTATTAATACCTTTCAACCCATTTAATCCCGTGATCTCAAATATATACTTAATCCACGAAAAATAATAATCCGGTGACACGTAATCACAATCCCGACACGTATCAATCCACTAATCGGGATATAATTGGACCAATACGATTAGGTGTGTATATTTTATGTTAACAATACGATTATATATATTTTATCCATATATTTAGGGTCCAGTTTCATAAAAATTTGCTTAATTGTAACATCCGTCATATTAGGTACCCTTTTAAATTATCGAAATTTTCTAAGTATTTAAATAATTATTATCTTACCAAATGAATAACAAGGGATTGAAATGCAATTAATACGCATGCTTTAGAGACTTGTACCATACGATTCAATGCCATCAATCATTTAGAATAGGAATTGTGACTAAATAGGGATAAATTAGTATAAATCAAACTCTAGTGACCTAATTAAATGAGAGAAAGAAATCTGAGGACTAAATTGCAAATTTCAAAAGTAAAAATCAGATTTTTTTAAGAAAATATGTGATTGGTCTAGATACTTCATCACCACTTGATTTAAGCCTCCCTCTTCTTTCTCTCCCACGATTTTGGAACCATTTCTTCTGCACATACACAAGGAGAGCTTCATCACAAGTTGAATCTTTGAAGTCAAAAGAGAACCATTGTGGTAAGTAACCATTACTTCATCTTCTTCATGAGTATCTTATCTTCATCATCTTAAATTATTCATCAATGGAAGAACTAGGTTTTTGACAAACCCAAGAAAAGAGTAAACTTGAACATTAAATATGAACCATTCAAGTATATAAGTGTTATTTACAACTATTGTAAGTGTATGGAAGGATTCCATTGTGATGTTGATAATGAAACTTGTATGAACCCAAATGGGATAATGATGATTAAACCTAGACTTTGTAGGAATCAAATGAAGGAATCATTGATGTTAAAATGAATTTAAAAAGTGTTTATAATGTGTATTTGAAGTCTATGCAAAAGGGTTTAAGTTGAACAAGTTGCAAAATGGAGTTTTGGGCAAGATTTGTGATGTGCAGTCAAGAAAAATGAGTAGACCAGGGCTGGGATAGATGGTCACGCTGTGACCCTCCCCTAGTCATGGCGTGACCAACCCACTGATTTGCAAAATGAATTTTGAGCTTCGGTTGGTTCGGCTTGGGTCTTATACGTGTTTTCCACTTCTAAATTAAGGGTTTAGAGTATTGTAAAGTCAAAATAGGATTATGGAACTTATAAGTCTTTCAAATGATGTATGAAACTTTCATGAAGGAACCAAAAATGTGTGGTTATGCCACACAAGTGTTGAGTTGGGTTGTTTAAGCCTTAGAATCACCAACCACATACTAAAACATGAAAATTTAGACTTTAAACAATGATTAAGGGATATTCTAACTTTTAATAATTAACTTTGAACCATATTTATAAGTTCATTAAAGTAGATGTAAGCTTAGTTTAAGAGTTGTTATTGGCTTTTAACATGCTTGGTGATCACGTGTTGTGTCTAGGTGTATTGTAGCTAATTTCGGCGACTCTTGGAGCTTGTGGCGAGACTTGTGCTAACTCTATTCCTATATATTGAGTTGACTTGATAATGATGGGATCCTTTATGCATTGATAGTAAGTACTAGTGATATATGTGTACCACATACTTGATGTTACTTGCTCGTTTCTTATTATCATACTAATTGCCTCATGCTTATGCCTTACCTTATTTATTTGTGATGGTTATGCTTATTCATTTACCTTAATTGAATTATGTGGTTAATCTTAACATGTACATGTTTATTACAGGGTTTATTACATAGTACATTACTGTGTGTGATGTACATTATAGCCATATTACCGTTGATCTCGGAGTATAATGCCGTACTTCATTGTTGGCGGGAGTACGATGCCGGGTACTGCGGGCCCCGATGATTTTTGGTACTACACACTCACTGGATGTACTCATAGTGTGTAGTGTTGTCGTGACATTATCAAGAGTCTCCCTCTTGATATGTCTCATCTTCTTTGATATCTCTTATATAATAATGTTTTATTGTGATGATTCATGTCTTGCAGGTTTATTAATCCGGTTAGCTTTTGAATGTAGTACATCATTGATCTAGTCACTCACTAAGCACTATTGCTTAACCAATTCATTGATTTACACCTTTCAGGTATAGAAGGCAATGGGAAGGAGAAGATAGACACTAGTAATTTTTGAAGTAGCATTTTCGAGCAGGATAGCCCTTTTTGGTACATTTACATGCATTCAATTTTGGGAATGGGTAGATCACCCTTATGATATGACTCATCTTGGCTTATGACTATGTAAGCTTGATGAAGGTTGATGTACTTAATTCCATTGATTGAGATGAGCTTGTGGTCATCAAATGATGTAATAGGTGGCATTGAACCTTGTGTTTTGGTTAGATATAATCAAGGTCATATTTATGTATAGATTATTAGATCCATGAGCGTTTTAAGCGCATAAAAAAAACTCTGATTTGTTTTGGGAAAATTGTATTTGGAATTTGATGAATTAGAAATGTATTTTGTAGTTAATTTTGAATCCGGAAATATAGGTTGGATTATTGATTTTACGAATAGGTCATGCCGAATTTTCGGTACAAATATTGAAAATTTCTGCTATTATTGTTAATTAGAGTTATGGTATTACAAGTTTGGTATCATAACCCATGGTTTAAGTGAGTTGAGTGTCTTTGAGGTACTTACCCTTAAACTAGGTAATGATATTGACCTAAATGCTTAAGCTATGATTAATAGTAACAAGTAGGGAATGATCTTGCCTAGGATGGGTAGTAAATAGGAAATTTCTAAACTCTTAACACATTTCTCTTAATATCTATTTTGCTAGATGAAGAACGACCCTAATTGGGGAAGCGACCAAGACATTGGTTGAGGACCAGAAAATGATGACCATGAGGAATCCTCTGACAATGAAGAATTTAATGCTCGAGAACTACGTTTACTGGGTAGGAGGATAGAGATGTTAGAGGAGCATACTCGCCGTCAAGAAGCTATGATGGCTAGTCACGTAGAGATCATTCAAGCCACGCTTAGTAATAACATGGAAAAGGAAGGAGGTAACGATCAAGAGAAAGGCAAGAAAAGGTCTAAGCGCGAATCCTCCTCCAAGTCAAGTAAGAAGGGTTGTTCGTATAAGGATTTCATGGGTTGCCGACCACCGAAATTTCAAGGAAGCATTGACCCAGAGAAAGCTCACGACTGGATCAAGGATATTGAGAGATTGTTCTGGGTCACTAAGGTTAATGACGAAAATAAAGTGAAGTATGGCTCTAGTTTGTTGAAGGGAGCAACATTAGTGTGGTGGGATGACATTACAGACACCATTGGATCTGATCTTGTTGAGACCATGACTTGGGAACAAATTAAAACCCGATTTAACAAGCGGTTTTGTCCCGAGGTGTCCGTACAAAATCTCAAAAGGGAATTTCTAAATTTGCACCAAGGAACTCGAAGTGTGGATGAGTATGTTAGGGAGTATAATGCCAAATCCCAGTTTGCAAGGGAGTTGATTTCTGATGATAAATAAAAGGCGTATTACTTTATCGAGGGCCTTCGTAAGGACATCCGGGAGTTTGTGAAGAATCGAGATGTGCCTTCGTTTGATAAGGCGGTAGAATTTGCATTGCTTAGGGAGTATGAAATGTCTCGTGTTGATCCTGATCTGCCACCCCCTAAGAAAGCAAAGAATGAAACTTCTCAGAATGTTAATCGTTCGTCTCAGGGTTCTTTCAAGTTCCGTATTCCTGCACAATCTCAATCCATGCCACAAAATCAGTCTCAATCGAGATGTCAAGCCAGATCTTCATTTTCTGAATCGCGAAGGCCATGTTCTACTTGTGGCAAAATGCATTCTGGACCTTGTAATATGGCGGGTCCTACCTGTCACTGCTATGGGGAAGTTGGACACCTTCGTCTAAACTGTCCGAAGAGGAATGATCCATGTTTCCGATGTGGTCTTACGGGCCACTTATCAAAGCTCTGCAAGAATCCAAAAACTGATGAAAACAAGGGGTCAGTGTCGAAGCCCAATGTCGGGGGTGTCTCATCCCAATCAAAGAGAGATGACCCACCGCGAGCAAAGGCTCGAGCTTTCCAATTGACTGCCGACAAAGCAAAGGACGTGCCTGATGTCGTGATGGGTACTTTCTTACTTAACTCTTATTTAGATAAAGTACTTTTCGATTCCGGTGCTAATTTGTCATTTATCTGTGAGTCTTTTGCTAGCAAGCTTACTACCATGCCTTCTATGCTATCTTTTCCTTTTGATGTTGAAATAGCCGATGGGAAATCCATTAATGTTACTACTGTATATCGAAATTCCTTGCTTAAATTAGATCATCATGAGTTTTTAGTTGATTTACTTCACATGGAAATGAGAGAGTTCGATGTGATTCTCGGGATGGATTGGTTAGCTTCTCATGGAGCAACTAATCTGTGTAATAAACGAATAGTTCAATTGATGACTCCTGAAGGTGAAAAAGTGTTTGTATACGGTGAAAGGCGCCATGGATGTGTGAATGTCATATCAGTTGCTAAGGCTCGGCGCTGCCTTAGCAAGGGATGCCCTAGTTATCTAATGGTCGTGGTGGACACAAAGAATGAGCAGCCCCAGTTATCCGAAGTGCCAGTAGTCCGGGAGTACCCCGATGTGTTTCCAGACGAATTGCTAGGTCTTCCCCCAGATCGGCAAGTTGAATTTGGAATTGATTTAGTTCCTGGAGCGGCTCTCATAGCCCGTGCTCCCTATCGACTAGCTTCATCAGAGATGAAGGAGATGTGGACTCAGTTGCAAGAATTACTTGACAAAGGTTTTATTAGGCTGAGCTCTTCACCGTGGGGAGCGCCAGTTTTATTTGTCAAGAAGAAAGACGGTTCTCTACGAATGTGTATTGATTACCGGGAGCTTAACAAGGTGACTATTCGTAACAAGTATCCTCTTCCGCGCATAGATGATGTTTTTGATCAATTGCAAGGCACTTCCTACTTTTCTTAGATTGATCTGAGATCGGGTTACCATCAATTGAAAGTAAGAGAAAAAGATATGCCGAATACAACATTTCGGACCCGGTATGGACGTTACGAATTTCTTGTAATGCCGTTTGGACTTACTAATGCACCGGCCGCGTTTATGGATCTTATGAACCGTGTGTGCCAGCCTACGTTAGACAAGTCGGTCATTGTGTTTATAGATGATATCTTGATCTATTCAAAGTCAGAAGCCGAGCATGCTACGCATTTGCGCGAAATGTTGGAGACTCTTCGAAGAGAACGATTGTATGCCAAGTTCTCCAAATGCGATTTTTGGCTGCGGAAAGTACAGTTTTTGAGGCATGTCATTTCTGAAAGCGGAGTATCTGTTGATCCGGCCAAGGTTGAGGCGATACGAAATTGGGAGCAACCAAAGAATGCATCTGAGGTAATGAGTTTTCTCGGATTGACCGGGTATTATCGGCATTTTATACGTGATTTCTCCAAAATCATGGTGCCTCTGATTTCTCTCACTAAGAAGAAGTCTGCTTTTGTTTGGGCTGAGGAGCAAGAAAAAGCTTTCCAAACATTAAAGACCTGTTTGGTGAATGCCCCGATTCTTGTATTACCTGAAGGCAATGAAGACTTGGTGGTTTATAGTGATGCATCTGGTTCAGGCCTTGGGTGTGTGCTCATGCAGCGAGGAAAAGTTATCGCGTATGCCTCGCGACAACTTAAAGATTATGAGAAGAAGTATCCAGTTCATGACCTGGAGTTGGCTGCTGTGGTTTTTGCTTTAAAGTTGTGGCGGCATTATTTGTATGGCACTCGTTGTCAAATATATACCGACCACAAAAGGTTAAAGTATATCTTTGATCAACCGAATCTAAATATGAGCTAGCAGCGAGCAATGGAGTTGATTAAGGATTTTGATTGTGAAATCCTTTACCATCCCGGTAAAGCCAATGTAGTGGCTGATGCCCTTAGTCGAAAGATGTACAGTGATCGAAAAGAAGCTCTTCACTATGAGCTCAATGATGTGTCGGTCAGACCGTCGATCGTTAATGACATACAGAGGTGACAAGGTGAAGCAATACAAGCTGAAAATCTCAAAGTCGAGCGTCTTGTAGGACAAGTGTCTTTATTAGCCGATAACTCTCTTGGGTTGAAGACTTATAAATAGCGAATTTGGATTCCGTAGTTAGGCGGGCTTCGTGAGATTTTGTTGCACGAAGCGCATAATTCCAGATACTCATATCATCCTGGTAGTACCAAAATGTACCGAGACTTGAAAGCGGAGTATTGGTGGCCAGGATTGAAGCGTGATGTCGGAAGTTATGTGGAGAAATGTCTGGTATGTCTGCAAGTCGAAGCTGAGCACCAAAAGCCCTATGGTAGTATGCAGCCACTTCCGGTTCCGGAATGGAAGTGGTATCATATTACTATGGATTTTGTTACTAAGTTGCCAAAGACTTTGCGCCAGCATGACAGTATCTGGGTAATAGTCGATCGCCTCACAAAGATAGCTCACTTCATTCCCATTCGAGAGACTTATTCTCTGGAGCGGTTAGCTCAAATCTACATCAATGAGATCGTTTCACGCCATGGCAGTCCTAAGTCAATTGTATCGGATCGTGATTCTTGTTTTACTTCTCGTTTTTCGGATAGTTTTCAGCAAGCTTTGGGTACTCGAACTAAAATGAGTACGCCGTATCACCCGCAAACCGATGGCCAAAGCGAGCGCACCATTCAGACCCTTGAAGATCTATTGCGGGCATGTATTATTGATTTTGGAGGTTGTTAGGATACTCACCTACCGTTGGTTGAATTTACTTACAATAATAGTTACCATTCATCTATTGGAATGCCTCCGTTTGAAGCCTGTATGGTTGGAAATGTTTGACTCCGACTTGTTGGCAAGAAGCAGGAGAGAAGCCATTGTCCGGACCCGAGATTCTTCAGTTAACCCATGATAAGATCAAGTTAATCCAAGACCGACTCAAAGCAGCTCAAGATCGGCAGAAAGTTTATTCAGATAAGAAGCATAGGCCAGTTGACTTTAAAGTTGATGATTATGTGATGTTGAAAGTTTCCCCGTGGAAAGGAGTACTTCATTTTGGAAGGCGGGGAAAACTGAAACCTCGATACTTTGGACCTTTCAGGATCCTTGAAAGAATAGGATCACAAGCCTACCGTTTGGAGTTGCCTAAAGAGTTAGCGGGAATTCATAATGTATTTCACGTTGGTTATCTACGAAAATGCCTTGTTGAACCAGATTCGGCTGTGCCAATGACTGATGCCCAAATTGACAATAAGATGATATATGTAGAAGAGCCCGAGTCAATTCAAGGTGAGAAAGTTAAGAAGCTCCGAAATAAAGAGATTGAGATGGTTCTTGTCAAATGGAAGCATCACCGTGGTGCACATCTTACATGGGAGACAAAGACCTAAATGATGGCTAAATATCTGGAGCTGTTTACCTCGAAGTGATTCCGTGGTCGGAATCTTTTCAACGGGGGAGGAATTGTAACTTCCGTCATATTAGGTACCCTTTTATATTATCGAAATTTTCTAAGTAAGTATTTAAATAATTATTATCTTACCAAATGAATAACAAGGGATTGAATGCAATTAATACGCATGCTTTAGTGACTTGTACCATACGATTCAATGCCATCAATCATTTAGAATAGGAATTGTGACTAAATAGGTATAAATTAGTATAAATCAAACTCTAGTGGCCTAATTAAATGAGAGAAAGAAATCTGAGGACTAAATTGCAAATTTCAAAAGTAAAAAATCAGATTTTTTTTAGAAAATATGTGATTGGTCTAGAGACTTCATCACCACTTGATTTAAGCCTCCCTCTTCTTTCTCTCCCACGGTTTTGGAACCATTTCTTCTGCACACAAGGAGAGCTTCATCACAAGTTGAATCTTTGAAGTCAAAAGAGAACCATTGTGGTAAGTAACCATTACTTCATCTTCTTCATGAGTATCTTATCTTCATCATGTTAAATTATTCATCAATGGAAAAACTAGGTTTTTAAGAAACCCAAGAAAAGAGTAAATTTGAACATTAAATATGAATCATTCAAGTATATAAGTGTTATTTACAACTATTTTAAGTGTATGTAAGGATTCCATTGTGATGTTGATATTGAAACTTGTATGAACCCAAATGGGTTAATGGTGATTAAACCTAGACTTTGTAGGAATCAAATGAAGGATTCATTGATGTTAAAATGGATTTAAAAAGTGTTTATAATGTGTATTTGAAGTCTATGCAAAAGGGTTTAAGTTGAACAAGTTGCAAAATGAAGTTTTGGGCAAGATTTGTGATGTGCAGTCAAGAAAAACGAGCAGACCAGGGCTGGGGGCAGATGGTCACGCTGTGACTCTCCCCTAGTCATGGCGTGACCAACCCACTGATTTGCAAATTTTGAGCTTCGGTTGGTTCGGCTTAGGTCTTATACATGTTTTGCACTTCTAAATTAAGGGTTTAGAGTATTGTAAAGTCAAAATAGGATTAGAGAACTTATAAGTCTTTCAAATGATGTATGAAACTTTCTTGAAGGAACCGAAAATGTGTGGTTATGCCACACAAGTGTTGAGTTGAGTTGTTTAAGCCTTAGAATCACCAATCACATACTAAAACATGAAAACTGATCACTATAGACTTTAAACAATGGTTAAGGGATATTCTAACTTTTAATAATGAACTTTAATAATGAACCATATATATAAGTTCATTAAAGTAGATGTAATCTTAGTTTAATAGTTGTTATTGGCTTTTAACATGCTTGGTGATCACA
>JAANYP010005075.1:0-60640 GCA_020465985.1 Centrapalus pauciflorus
TTTTAAGTGAAGTAAACTTTTATTATGTGTGACTATTGTCCATGCATTGGCCACTTTATTTTTATGTGTGTGTGGCTGATTGCAACCATTTGTAACACAACGAGTGTCTTGTTGTGGGCTTTGGTCACATAAAATTATGCCAAATGTGGCTGTACTGTTAAAAAGTTTGACCACATGCTCTTTTAAGTGAGGTAAACTTGTATTTTGTGTGACTATTGTCCATGCAATAGACACTTTATTTTTATTTGTGTGTGCTAATTGCAACCATTTGGTCACACAACGAGTGTTTTGTTGTGGGCTTTGGTCACATAAAATTTTGCCAAATGTGGCTGTAGGTGTTAAAAAGTGTGACCATTTGCTGTTTTAAGTGAGTTAAACTTATATTTTGTGTGACTGTTGTCTATGCAATGACCACTTTATTTTTATATGTGTGTGCTCACTGCAACCATTTAGTCACACAAAGAGTGTCTTGTTGTTGGCTTTGGTCAAATAAAATTATGTCAAATGTGGCCGTAGCTGTTAAATAGTGTGACCATATGTTCTTTTAAGTGAGGTAAACTTGTATTTTGTTTGACTATTGTCCATGCAATGGCCACCTTATTTTTATTTGTGTGGGGGTGATTGCAACCATTTGGTCACACAACGAGTGTCTTGTTGTGGGCTTTGGTCACATAAAATTAGCAAAATGTTGTCGTAGGTGTTAAAAAGTGTGACCATATGCTCTTTTAAGTGAGGTAAACTTGTATTTTGTGTGACTATTGTCCATGCAATGGCCACATTATTTTTATTTGTATGTGCTAAATGCAACCGTTTGGTCACACAACGAGGGTCTTGTTGTGGGCTTTGGTCACATAAAATTATGTCAAATGTGGCCGTAGGTGTTAAAAAGTGTGACCATATGCTCTTTTAAGTGAGGTAAATTTGTATTTTTTGTGACTATTGTCCAAGCATTGGCTACTTTATTTTTATGTGTGTGTGGCTGATTTCAACCATTTGTCACACAACGAGTGTCTTGATGTGGGCTTTGGTCACATAAAATTATGCCAAATGTGGTCGTAGGTGTTAAAAAGTATGACCATATGCTCTTTTAAGTGAGTTAAACTTTTATTTTGTGTGCCTATTCTCCATGCAATGGCCACATTATTTTTATTTGTGTGTCGCTGCTTGCAACCTTACGGTCACACAACGAGTGTCTTATTGTATGCTTTGGTCACATAAAATTATGCCAAATGTGGTCGTAGGTGTTAAAAAGTGTGACCATATGCTCTTATAAGTGAGTTAAACTTGTATTTTGTGTGACTATTGTCCATGCAATAGACACTTTATTTTTATTTGTGTGTGCTAATTGCAACCATTTGGTCACACAACGAGTGTCTTGTTGTGGGCTTTGGTCAAATAAAATTATGTCAAATGTGGCCGTAGGTGTTAAAAAGTGAGACCATATGCTCTTTTAAGTGAGGTAAACATGTATTTTGTGTGACTATTGTCCATGCAATGGCCACTTTATTTTGATTGTGTGTGGCTGATTGCAACCTTTTGGTTACACAACGAGTGTCTTGTTGTGTCCTTTGGTCACATAAAATTATGTCAAATGTGGCTGTGGGTGTTAAAAGGTGTGACCATATGCTGTTTAAGTGACTTAAACTTGTATTTTGTGTGACTATTGTCCATTGAATGGCCACTTTATTTTTATTTGTGTGTGCTAATTGCAACCATTTAGTCACACGACGAGTGTCTTGTTGTGGGCTTTGTTCACATAAAGTTTTGTCTAATGTGGCCGTAGGTGTTAAAAAGTGTGACCATATGCTCTTTTAAGTGAAGTAAACTTTTATTATGTGTGACTATTGACCATGCATTGGCCACTTTATTTTTATGTGTGTGTGGCTGATTGCAACCATTTGTAACACAACGAGTGTCTTGTTGTGGGCTTTGGTCACATAAAATTATGCCAAATGTGGCTGTACTGTTAAAAAGTTTGACCACATGCTCTTTTAAGTGAGGTAAACTTGTATTTTGTGTGACTATTGTCCATGCAATGGCCACTTTATTTTTATTGTGTGTGGCTGATTGCAACCTTTTGGTTACACAACGAGTGTCTTGTTGTGTCCTTTGGTCACATAAAATATGCCAAATGTGGCCGTAGGTTTTAAAAAGTGTGACCATACGCTCTTTTAAGTGAGGTAAACTTGTAATTTGTGTGACTATTTTCCATGCAATGACCACCTTATTTTTATGTGTGTGCGGCTGATTACAACCATTTGCCACACAACGAGTGTCTTGTTGTGGGCTTTGGTAACATAAAATTATGCCAAATGTGGCCGTAGGTTTTTACAAAGTGTGACCACATGTTCTTTTAAGTGAGGTAAACTTGTATTTTGTGTGACTTTTGTCAATGCAATAGCCACTTTATTTTTATGTGTGAGTGGTTGATTGCAACCATTTGGTCACACAACGAGTGTCTTGTTGTGGGCTTTGGTCACATAAAATTATGTCAAATGTGGCCGTAGGTGTTAAAAAGTGTGACCATATGCTGTTTTAAGTGAGTTAAACTTGTATTTCGTGTGACTATTGTCCGTCAAATGGCCACTTTATTTTTATTTGTGTGTGCAGATTGCAACCATTTGGTCACACAACGAGTGTATTGTTGTGGGCTTTGGTCAAATAAAATTATGCCAAATGTGGTCGTAGTTGTTGAAAAGTGTGACCATATGCTCTTTTAAGTGAGGTAAACTTGTATTTTGTGTGACTATTGTCCATGCAATGGCCACTTTAATTTAATTGTGTGTCGCTGATTGCAACCATTTGGTCACACAACGAGTGTGTTGTTGTGTGCTTTGGTCACATAAAATAATGCCAAATTTAGTCGTAGGTGTTAAAAAGTGTAACCATGCGCTCTTTTAAGTGAGGTAAACTTGTATTTCGTGTGACTATTGTCCATGCAATGGCCACTTTACTTTTATTTAGGTGTGCTGATTGCAACCATTTTGTCACACAACGAGTCTCTTGTTGTGGTATTTGATCACATAAAATTTTGTCAAATGTGGCCGTAGGTGTTAAAAAGAGTGACGATACGCTCTTTTAATTGAGGTAAACTTGTATTTTGTGTGACTATTGTCCATGCAATGGCCACTTTATTTTTATTGTTTGTGGCTGATTGCAACCTTTTGGTCACACAACGTGTGTGTTGTGGTGTGCTTTGGTCACATAAAATAATGCCAAATGTGGCCGTAGGTGTTAAAAAGTGTGACCATACGCTCTTTTAAGTGAGGTAAACTTGTATTTTCTGTGACTATTGTCCATGCAATGACCACTTTATTTTTATTTGGGAGTGCTGATTGCAACCATTTTGTCACACAACGAGTGTCTTGTTGTGGGCTTTGGTAACATAAAATTATGTCAAATGTGGCCCTAGGTGTTAAAAAGTGTGACCATATGCTCTTATAAGTGAGTTAAACTTGTATTTTGTGTGACTATTGTCCATGCAATAGACACTTTATTTTTATTTGTGTGTGCTAATTGCAACCATTTGGTCACACAACGAGTGTCTTGTTGTGGGCTTTGGTCACATAAAATTATGTCAAATGAGGCCGTAGGTGTTAAAAAGTGAGACCATATGCTCTTATAAGTGAGGTAAACATGTATTTTGTGTGACTATTGTCCATGCAATGGCCACTTTATTTTTATTGTGTGTGGCTGATTGCAACCTTTTGGTTACACAACGAGTGTCTTGTTGTGTCCTTTGGTCACATAAAATAATGCCAAATGTGGCCGTAGGTTTTAAAAAGTGTGACCATACGCTCTTTTAAGTGAGGTAAACTTGTAATTTGTGTGACTATTTTCCATGCAATGACCACCTTATTTTTATGTGTGTGCGGCTGATTACAACCATTTGCCACACAACGAGTGTCTTGTGGTGGGCTTTGGTAACATAAAATTATGCCAAATGTGGCCGTAGGTTTTTAAAAAGTGTGACCACATGTTCTTTTAAGTGAGGTAAACTTGTATTTTGTGTGACTTTTGTCAATGCAATAGCCACTTTATTTTTATGTGTGAGTGGTTGATTGCAACCATTTGGTCACACAACGAGTGTCTTGTTGTGGGCTTTGGTCACATAAAATTATGTCAAATGCGGCCGTAGGTGTTAAAAAGTGTGACCATATGCTGTTTTAAGTGAGTTAAACTTGTATTTCGTGTGACTATTGTCCGTCAAATGGCCACTTTATTTTTATTTCTGTGTGCTGATTGCAACCATTTGGTCACACAACGAGTGTCTTGTTGTGGGCTTTGGTCACATAAAATTATGCAAATGTGGCCGTAGGTGTTGAAAAGTGTGACCATATGCTTTTTTAAGTGAGGTAAACTTGTATTTTGTGTGACTATTGTCCATGCAATGGCCACTTTATTTTAATTGTATGTGGCTCATTGCAACCATTTGGTCACACAACGAGTGTGTTGTTGTGTGCTTTGGTCACATAAAATAATGCCAAATTTAGCCGTAGGTGTTAAAAAGTGTAACCATGCGCTCTTTTAAGTGAGGTAAACTTGTATTTTGTGTGACTATTGTCCATGCAATGGCCACTTTATTTTTATTTAGGTGTGCTGATTGCAACCATTTTGTCACACAACGAGTCTCTTGTTGTGGGCTTTGCTAACATAAAATTATGTCAAGTGTGGCCGTAGGTGTTAAAAAGAGTGACCATACGCTTTTTTAAGTGAGGTAAACTTGTATTTTGTGTGACTATTGTCCATGCAATGGCCACTTTATTTTTATTGTTTGTGGCTGATTTCAACCTTTTGGTCACACAACGAGTGTGTTGTGGTGTGCTTTGGTCACATAAAATAATGCCAAATGTGGCCGTAGGTGTTAAAAAGTGTGACCATACGCTCTTTTAAGTGAGGTAAACTTGTATTTTCTGTGACTATTGTCCATGCAATGACCACTTTATTTTTTTCTTGGAGTGTGTATTGCAACCATTTTGTCACACAACGAGTGTCTTGTTGTGGGCTTTGCTAACATTAAAATATGTCAAATTTGGCCGTAGGTGTTAAAAAGTGTGACCATATGCTCTTTTAAGTGAGGTAAACTTGTATTTTGTGTGCCTATTGTCCATGCAATGGCCACTTTATATTTATTTGTGTGTGGCTGATTGCAACCTTATGGTCACACAACGAGTGTCTTGTTGTGTGCTATGGTCACATAAAATTATGTCAAATGTGGCCGTAGGTGTTAAAAAGTGTGACCATTTGCTCTTATAAGTGAGTTAAACTTGTATTTTGTGTGACTATTGTCCATGCAATGGCCACATTATTTTTATTTGTATGTGCTAAATGCAACCATTTGTCACACAACGAGTGTCTTGTTGTGGGTTTGGTCACATAAAATTATGCCAAATGTGGCCTTAGGTGTTAAAAAGTGTGACCACATTCTCTTTTAAGTGAGGTAAACTTGTATTTTGTTTGACTATTGTCCATGCAATGGCCTCTTTATTTTCATGTGTGTGTGGTTGATTGCAACCATTTGGTCACACAACGAGTGTCTTGTTGTGGGCTTCGGTCACATAAGGTTATGCCAAATGTGGTCGTAGGTGTTAAAAACTGTGACCGTTTACTGTTTTAAGTGAGTTATACTTGTATTTTGTGTGACTATTGTCCATGCAATGACCACTTTATTTTTATTTGTGTGTGCTAATTGCAACCATATGTCAAATGTGGCCGTAGGTGTTAAAAAGTGTGACCATATGCTCTTATAAGTGAGTTAAACTTGTATTTTGTGTGACTATTGTCCATGCAATAGACACTTTATATTTATTTTTTGTGTGTTAATTGCAACCATTTGGTCACACAACGAGTGTCTTGTTGTGGGCTTTGGTCACAAAAAATTATGTCAAATGTGGCCGTAGGTGTTAAAAAGTGAGACCATATGCTCCTTTAAGTGAGGTAAACTTGTATTTTGTGTGACTATTGTCCATGCAATGGCCACTTTATTTTTATTGTGTGTGGCTGATTGCAACCTTTTGGTCACACAACGAGTTTCTTGTTGTGTGCTTTGGTCACATAAAATAATGCCAAATGTGGTCGTAGGTGTTAAAAAGTGTGACCATACGCTCTATTAAGAGAGGTAAGCTTGTATTTTGTGTGACTATGGTGCATTCAATGGCCACCTTATTTTTATTTGTGTGTGCTGATTGCAACCATTTTGTCACACAACGAGTGTCTTGTTGTGGGCTTTGGTCACCTAAAATTATGCCAAATGTGGTCGTAGGTGTTAAAAAGTGTGACCATATGCTCTTTTAAGTGAGGTAAACTTGTATTTTGTGTGCCTATTGTCCATGCAATTGCCACTTTATTTTTATTTGTGTGTGGCTGATTGCAACCTTATGATCACACAATGAGTGTCTTGTTGTGTGCTTTGGTCACATAAAATTATGCCAAATGTGGTCGTAGGTGTTGAAAACTGTGACCATATGCCCTAATCTTTAGGCTCTTCGGTATTCCTTCGTGAGCCTTTCCCTTAACTTTTAGCTTACCTAAGGTAATTTATTAAGAGAAAAAGTCTAGGATTGAGATCTGAGCAGGAATTTTTCCCTGGCTACGTTTTAGGTAAGTGAGTTAAACTTGTATTTCGTGTGACTATTGTCCATGCAATAGGCACTTTATTTTTATTTGTTTGTGTTAATTGCAACCAATTGGTCACACAACGAGTGTTTTGTTGTGGGCTTTGGTCACATAAAATTATGTAAAATGTGGCCATAGGTGTTAAAAAGTGTGACCATACACTCTTTTAAGTGAGGTAAACTAGTATTTTTTGTGACTATTTTCCATGCAATGGCCACTTTATTTTTATTTGTGTGTGGGTGATTGCAACATTTAGTCACACAACGAGTGCCTTGTTGTGGGCTTTGGTCACATAAAATTATGCAAAATGTGGCCGTAGGTGTTAAAAAGTGTGACCATATGCTCTTTTAAGTGAGGTAAACTTGTATTTTGTGTGACTATTGTCCATGCAATGGCCACTTCATTTTTATTTGTGTGTGTTGATTGCAACCATTTTGTCACACAACGAGTGTTTTGTTGTGGGCTTTGGTCGCATAAAATTATGTCAAATGTAGCCGTTGGTGTTAAAAAGTGTGACCATATGCTGTTTAAGTGACTTAAACTTGTATTTTGTATGACTATTGTCCATGCAATGGCCACTTTATTTTTATTTTTGTGTGCTAATTGCAACCATTTGGTCACACGACGAATGTCTTTTGGGGGCTTTGGTCACATAAAATTATGTCAAATGTGGCCGTTGGCGTTAAAAAGTGTGACCATATCCTCTTTTCAGTGAGGTAAACTTGTATTTTGTGTGATTATTGTCCATGCATTGGCCACTTTATTTTTATGTGTGTGTGGCTGATTGCAACCATTTGTTACACAACTAGTGTCTTGTTGTGGGCTTTGGTCACATAAAATTATGCCAAATGTGGATGTAGGTGTTAAAAAGTGTGACCACATGCTCTTTTGAGTGAGGTAAACTTGTACTTTGTGTGACTACTGTCCATGCAATGGCCTCTTTATTTTTATGTGGTGTGGTTGATTGCAACCATTTGGTTACACAACGAGTGTCTTGTTGTGGGCTTTGGTCACATAAAATTATGCCAAATGTGGCTGTTGGTGTTAAAATGTGTGACCATTTGCTGTTTAAGTGACTTAAACATGTAATTTGTGTGACTATTGTCCGTGCAATGGCCACTTTATTTTTATTTATGTGTGCTAATTGCAACCATTTAGTCACACAACGAGTGTCTTGTTGTTGGCTTTGGTCAAATAAAATTATGTCAAATGTGGCCGTAGGTGTTAAAGAGTGTGACCATATGTTCTTTTAAGTGAGGTAAACTTGTATTTTGTGTGACTATTGTCCATGCAATGGCCACTTTTTTTTATTTGTGTGTGGGTGATTGCAACCATCTCGTCACACAACTAATGTCTTGTTGTGCGCTTTGGTCACATAAAATTATGCAAAATGTGGTCGTAGGTGTTCAAAAGTGTGACCATATGCTCTTTTAAGTGAGGTAAACTTGTATTTTGTGTGACTATTGTCCTTGCAATGGCCACTTTATTTTTGTTTGTGTTTGCTAATTGCAATCATTTGGTCACCCAACAAGTGTTTTGTTGTGGGCTTTGGTCACATAAATTATGTCAAATGTGTCCGTAGGTGTAAAAAGTGTGACCATATGCTCTTTTAAGTGAGGTAAACTTGTATTTTGTGTGCCTATTGTCCATGCAATGGCCACTTTATTTTTATTTGTGTGTGGCTGATTGCAACCTTATGGTCACCCAACGAGTGTCTTGTTGTGTGCTTTGGTCACATAAAATTATGCCAAGTGTGGTGGTAGGTGTTAAAAACTGTGACCATATGCTATTATAAATGAGTTAAATTTGTATTTTGTGTGACTATTGTCCATGCAATTGCCACTTTATTTTTACTTGTGTGTACTAATTGCAACCATTTGGTCAGACAACGAGTGTCTTGTTATGGGCTTTGGTCACATAAAATTATGTCTAATGTGGCTGTGGGTGTTAAAAGGTGTGACCATATGCTGTTTAAGTGACTTAAACTTGTATTTTGTGTTACTATTGTCAATGTAATGGCCACTTTATTTTTATTTGTGTGTGCTAATTGCAACCATTTGGTCACACGACGAGTGTCTTGTTGTGGGCTTTTTTCACATAAAATTTTGTCTAATGTGGCCGTAGGTGTTAAAAAGTGTGACCATATGCTCTTTTAAGTGAAGTAATCTTGTATTATGTGTGACTATTGTCCATGCATTGGCCACTTTATTTTTATGTGTGTGTGGCTGATTGCAACCATTTGTAACACAACGAGTGTCTTGTTGTGGGCTTTGGTCACATAAAATTATGCCAAATGTGGCTGTACTGTTAAAAAAGTTTGACCACATGCTCTTTTAAGTGAGGTAAACTTGTATTTTGTGTGACTATTGTCCATGAAATGGCGTCTTTATTTATGTGTATGTGGTTGATTGCAACCATTTGGTCACACAACGAGTGTGTTGTTGTGGGCTTTGGTCACATAAAATTTTGCCAAATGTGGCTGTAGGTGTTAAAAAGTGTGACCATTTGCTGTTTTAAGTGAGTTAAACTTATATTTTGTGTGACTGTTGTCTATGCAATGACCACTTTATTTTTATATGTGTGTGCTCACTGCAACCATTTAGTCACACAAAGAGTGTCTTGTTGTTGGCTTTGGTCAAATAAAATTATGTCAAATGTGGCCGTAGCTGTTAAATAGTGTGACCATATGTTCTTTTAAGTGAGGTAAACTTGTATTTTGTGTGACTATTGTCCATGCAATGGCCACTTTATTTTTATTTGTGTGTGGGTGATTGCAACCATTTGGTCACACAACGAGTGTCTTGTTGTGGGCTTTGGTCACATAAAATTAGCAAAAGGTTGCCGTAGGTGTTAAAAAGTGTGACCATATGCTCTTTTAAGTGAGGTAAACTTGTATTTTGTGTGACTATTGTCAATGCAATGGCCACTTTATTTTTATTTGTGTGTGCTGATTGCAACCATTTAATCACACAACGAGTGTCTTGATGTGGGCTTTGGTCACATAAAATTATGCCAAATGTGGCCGTAGGTGTTAAAAAGTATGACCATATGCTCTTTTAAGTGAGTTAAACTTGTATTTTGTGTGCCTACTCTCCATGCAATGGCCACATTATTTTTATTTGTGTGTCGCTGCTTGCAACCTTATGGTCACACAACGAGTGTCTTATTGTATGCTTTGGTCACATAAAATTATGCCAAATGTGGTCGTAGGTGTTAAAAAGTGTGACCATATGCTCTTATTAGTGAGTTAAACTTTTATTTTGTGTGACTATTGTCCATGCAATAGACACTTTATTTTTATTTGTGTGTGCTAATTGCAACCATTTGGTCACACAACGAGTGTCTTGTTGTGGGCTTTGGTCAAATAAAATTATGTCAAATGTGGCCGTAGGTGTTAAAAAGTGAGACCATATGCTCTTTTAAGTGAGGTAAACATGTATTTTGTGTGACTATTGTCCATGCAATGGCCACTTTATTTTTATTGTGTGTGGCTGATTGCAACCTTTTGGTTTCACAACGAGTGTCTTGTTGTGTCCTTTGGTCACATAAAATAATGCCAAATGTGGTCGTAGGTGTTAAAAAGTGTGACCATACGCTCTTTTAAGTGAGGTAAACTTGTAATTTGTGTGACTATTTTCCATGCAATGACCACCTTATTTTTATCTGTGTGCGGCTGATTGCAACCATTTGCCACACAACGAGTGTCTTGTTGTGGGCTTTCGTCACATAAAATTATGCCAAATGTGGCCATAGGTGTTAAAAAGTGTGACCACATGTTCTTTTAAGTGAGGTAAACTTGTATTTTGTGTGACTATTGTCAATGCAATAGCCACTTTATTTTTATGTGTGAGTGGTTGATTGCAACCATTTGCTCACACAACGAGTGTCTTGTTGTGGGCTTTGGTCACATAAAATTATGTCAAATGTGGCCGTAGGTGTTAAAAAGTGTGACCATATGCTGTTTTAAGTGAGTTAAACTTGTATTTCGTGTGACTATTGTCCGTCAAATGGCCACTTTATTTTTATTTGTGTGTGCTGATTGCTACCATTTGGTCACACAACGAGTGTATTGTTGTGGGCTTTGGTCACATAAAATTATGCCAAATGTGGTCGTAGGTGTTGAAAAGTGTGAGCATATGCTCTTTTAAGTGAGGTAAACTTGTATTTTGTGTGACTATTGTCCATGCAATGGCCACTTTAATTTAATTGTGTGTCGCTGATTGCAATCATTTGGTCACACAACGAGTGTGTTGTTGTGTGCTTTGGTCTCATAAAATAATGCCAAATTTAGTCGTAGGTGTTAAAAAGTGTAACCATGCGCTCTTTTAAGTGAGGTAAACTTGTATTTTGTGTGACTATTGTCCATGCAATGGCCACTTTATTTTTATTTAGGTGTGCTGATTGCAACCATTTTGTCACACAACGAGTCTCTTGTTGTGGTATTTGATCACATAAAATTTTGTCAAATGTGGCCGTAGGTGTTAAAAAGAGTGACGATACGCTCTTTTAATTGAGGTAAACTTGTATTTTGTGTGACTATTGTCCATGCAATGGCCACTTTATTTTTATTGTTTGTGGCTGATTGCAACCTTTTGGTCACACAACGTGTGTGTTGTGGTGTGCTTTGGTCACATAAAATAATGCCAAATGTGGCCGTAGGTGTAAAAAAGTGTGACCATACGCTCTTTTAAGTGAGGTAAACTTGTATTTTCTGTGACTATTGTCCATGCAATGACCACTTTATTTTTATTTGGGAGTGCTGATTGCAACCATTTTGTCACCCAACGAGTGTCTTGTTGTGGGCTTTGGTAACATAAAATTATGTCAAATGTGGCCGTAGGTGTTAAAAAGTGTGACCATATGCTCTTATAAGTGAGTTAAACTTGTATTTTGTGGGACTATTGTCCATGCAATTGACACTTTATTTTTATTTGTGTGTGCTAATTGCAACCATTTGGTCACACAACGAGTGTCTTGTTGTGGGCTTTGGTCACATAAAATTATGTCAAATGTGGCCGTAGGTGTTAAAAAGTGAGACCATATGCTCTTATTAGTGACTTAAACTTGTATTTTGTGTGACTATTGTCCATGCAATAGACACTTTATTTTTATTTGTGTGTGCTAATTGCAACCATTTGGTCACACAACGAGTGTCTTGTTGTGGGCTTTGGTCACATAAAATTATGTCAAATGTGGCCGTAGGTGTTAAAAAGTGAGACCATATGCTCTTTTAAGTGAGGTAAACATGTATTTTGTGTGACTATTGTCCATGCAATGGCCACTTTATTTTTATTGTGTGTGGCTGATTGCAACCTTTTGGTTACACAACGAGTGTCTTGTTGTGTCCTTTGGTCACATAAAATAATGGCAAATATGGCCGTAGGTTTTTAAAAAGTGTGACCACATGTTCTTTTAAGTGAGGTAAACTTGTATTTTGTGTGACTTTTGTCAATGCAATAGCCACTTTATTTTTATGTGTGAGTGGTTGATTGCAACCATTTGGTCACACAACGAGTGTCTTGTTGTGGGCTTTGGTCACATAAAATTATGTCAAATGTGGCCGTAGGTGTTAAAAAGTGTGACCATATGCTGTTTTAAGTGAGTTAAACTTGTATTTCGTGTGACTATTGTCCGTCAAATGGCCACTTTTTTTTTTTCTGTGTGCTGATTGCAACCATTTGGTCACACAACGAGTGTCTTGTTGTGGGCTTTGGTCACATAAAATTATGCCAAATGTGGCCGTAGGTGTTGAAAAGTGTGACCATATGCTTTTTTAAGTGAGGTAAACTTGTATTTTGTGTGACTATTGTGCATGCAATGGCCACTTTATTTTAATTGTATGTGGCTCATTGCAACCATTTGGTCACACAACGAGTGTGTTGTTGTGTGCTTTGGTCACATAAAATAATGCCAAATTTAGCCGTAGGTGTTAAAAAGTGTAACCATGCGCTCTTTTAAGTGAGGTAAACTTGTATTTTGTGTGACTATTGTCCATGCAATGGCCACTTTATTTTTATTTAGGTGTGCTGATTGCAAGTATTTTGTCACACAACGAGTCTCTTGTTGTGGTATTTGGTCACATAAAAATTTGTCAAATGTGGCCGTAGGTGTTAAAAAGAGTGACCATACGCTTTTTTAAGTGAGGTAAACTTGTATTTTGTGTGACTATTGTCCATGCAATGACCACTTTATTTTTATTGTTTGTGGCTGATTGCAACCTTTTGGTCACACAACGAGTGTGTTGTGGTGTGCTTTGGTCACATAAAATAATGCCAAATGTGGCCGTAGGTGTTAAAAAGTGTGACCATACGCTCTTTTAAGTGAGGTAAACTTGTATTTTCTGTGACTATTGTCCATGCAATGACCACTTTATTTTTATCTTGGAGTGTGTATTGCAACCATTTTGTCACACAACGAGTGTCTTGTTGTGGGCTTTGCTAACATAAAATTATGTCAAATGTGGCCGTAGGTGTTAAAAAGTGTGACCATATGCTCTTTTAAGTGAGGTAAACTTGTATTTTGTGTGCCTATTGTCCATGCAATGGCCACTTTATTTTTATTTGTGTGTGGCTGATTGCAACCTTATGGTCACACAACGAGTGTCTTGTTGTGTGCTATGGTCACATAAAATTATGTCAAATGTGGTCGTAGGTGTTAAAAAGTGTGACCATTTGCTCTTATAAGTGAGTTAAACTTGTATTTTGTGTGACTATTGTCCATGCAATGGCCACATTATTTTTATTTGTATGTGCTAAATGCAACCATTTGGTCACACAACGAGGGTCTTGTTGTGGGCTTTGGTCACATAAAATTATGTCAAATGTGGCCGTAGGTGTTAAAAGGTGTGACCATATGCTCTTTTAAGTGAGGTAAATTTGTATTTTTTGTGACTATTGTCCAAGCATTGGCTACTTTATTTTTATGTGTGTGTGGCTGATTTCAACCATTTGTCACACAACGAGTGTCTTGATGTGGGCTTTGGTCACATAAAATTATGCCAAATGTGGTCGTAGGTGTTAAAAAGTATGACCATATGCTCTTTTAAGTGAGTTAAACTTGTATTTTGTGTGCCTATTCTCCATGCAATGGCCACATTATTTTTATTTGTGTGTCGCTGCTTGCAACCTTATGGTCACACAACGAGTGTTGTTGTGGGCTTTGGTAACATAAACTTATGTCAAATGTGGCCGTAGGTGTTAAAACGTGTGACCATATGCTCTTTTAAGTGAGGTAAACTTGTATTTTGTGTGCCTATTGTCCATGCAATGGCCACTTTATTTTAATTTGTGTGTGGCCGATTGCAACCTTATGGTCACACAATGAGTGTCTTGTTGTGTGCTATGGTCACATAAAATTATGTCCAATGTGGCCGTAGGTGTTAAAAAGTGTGACCATATGCTCTTATAAGTGAGTTAAACGTGTATTTTGTGTGACTATTGTCCATGCAATGGCCACATTATTTTTATTTGTGTGTGCTAAATGTAACCATTTGGTCACACAACGAGGGTCTTGTTGTGGGCTTTGGTCACATAAAATTATGTCAAATGTGGCTGTGGGTGTTAAAAGGTGTGACCATATGCTGTTTAAGTGACTTAAACTTGTATTTTGTGTGACTATTGTCCATGCAATGGCCACTTTATTTTTATTTGTGTGTGCTAATTGCAACCATTTAGTCACACGACGAGTGTCTTGTTGTGGGCTTTGTTCACATAAAGTTTTGTCTAATGTGGCCGTAGGTGTTAAAAAGTGTGACCATATGCTCTTTTAAGTGAAGTAAACTTTTATTATGTGTGACTATTGTCCATGCATTGGCCACTTTATTTTTATGTGTGTGTGGCTGATTGCAACCATTTGTAACACAACGAGTGTCTTGTTGTGGGCTTTGGTCACATAAAATTATGCCAAATGTGGCTGTACTGTTAAAAAGTTTGACCACATGCTCTTTTAAGTGAGGTAAACTTGTATTTTGTGTGACTATTGTCCATGAAATGGCCTCTTTATTTATGTGTATGTGGTTGATTGCAACCATTTGGTCACACAACGAGTGTCTTGTTGTGGGCTTTGGTCACATATAATTTTGCCAAATGTGGCTGTAGGTGTTAAAAAGTGTGACCATTTGCTGTTTTAAGTGAGTTAAACTTATATTTTGTGTGACTGTTGTCTATGCAATGACCACTTTATTTTTATATGTGTGTGCTCACTGCAACCATTTAGTCACACAAAGAGTGTCTTGTTGTTGGCTTTGGTCAAATAAAATTATGTCAAATGTGGCCGTAGCTGTTAAATAGTGTGACCATATGTTCTTTTAATTGAGGTAAACTTGTATTTTGTGTGACTATTGTCCATGCAATGGCCACTTTATTTTTATTTGTGTGTGGGTGATTGCAACCATTTGGTCACACAACGAGTGTCTTGTTGTGGGCTTTGGTCACATAAAATTAGCAAAATGTTGCCGTAGGTGTTAAAAAGTGTGACCATATGCTCTTTTAAGTGAGGTAAACTTGTATTTTGTGTGACTATTGTCAATGCAATGGCCACTTTATTTTTATTTGTGTGTGCTGATTGCAACCATTTAATCACACAACGTGTGTCTTGTTGTGGGCTTTGGTCACATAAAATTATGTCAAATATGGCCGTAGGTGTTAAAAAGTATGACAGTATGCTCTTTTAAGTGAGTTACACTTGTATTTTGTGTGCCTATTCTCCATGCAATGGCCACATTATTTTTATTTGTGTGTGGCTGCTTGCAACCTTGTGGTCACACAACGAGTGTCTTATTGTATGCTTTGGTCACATAAAATTATGCCAAATGTGGTCATAGGTGTTAAAAAGTGTGACCATATGCTCTTATAAGTGAGTTAAACTTGTATTTTGTGTGACTATTGTCCATGCAATAGACACTTTATTTTTATTTGTGTGTGCTAATTGCAACCATTTGGTCACACAACGAGTGTCTTGTTGTGGGCTTTGGTCACATAAAATTATGTCAAATGTGGCCGTAGGTGTTAAAAAGTGAGACCATATGCTCTTTTAAGTGAGGTAAACATGTATTTTGTGTGACTATTGTCCATGCAATGGCCACTTTATTTTTATTGTGTGTGGCTGATTGCAACCTTTTGGTTTCACAACGAGTGTCTTGTTGTGTCCTTTGGTCACATAAAGTAATGCCAAATGTGGCCGTAGGTGTTAAAAAGTGTGACCATACGCTCTTTTAAGTGAGGTAAACTTGTAATTTGTGTGACTATTTTCCATGCAATGACCACCTTATTTTTATGTGTGTGCGGCTGATTGCAACCAATTGCCACACAACGAGTGTCTTGTTGTGGGCTTTCGTCACATAAAATTATGCCAAATGTGGCCGTAGCTGTTAAAAAAGTGTGACCACATGTTCTTTTAAGTGAGGTAGGCTTGTATTTTGTGTGACTATTGTCAATGCAATAGCCACTTTATTTTTATGTGTGAGTGGTTGATTGCAACCATTTGGTCACACAACGAGTGTCTTGTTGTGGGCTTTGGTCACATAAAATTATGTCAAATGTGGCCGTAGGTGTTAAAAAGTGTGACCATATGCTGTTTTAAGTGAGTTAAACTTGTATTTCGTGTGACTATTGTTCCTCAAATGGCCACTTTATTTTTATTTGAGTGTGCTGATTGCAACCATTTGGTCACACAACGAGTGTATTGTTGTGGACTTTGGTCACATAAAATTATGCCAAATGTGACCATAGGTGTTGAAAAGTGTGACCATATGCTTTTTTAAGTGAGGTAAACTTGTATTTTGTGTGACTATTGTCCATGCAATGGCCACTTTATTTTAATTGTATGTGGCTCATTGCAACCATTTGGTCACACAACGAGTGTGTTGTTGTGTGCTTTGGTCACATAAAATAATGCCAAATTTAGCCGTAGGTGTTAAAAAGTGTAACCATGCGCTCTTTTAAGTGAGGTAAACTTGTATTTTGTGTGACTATTGTCCATGCAATGGCCACTTTATTTTTATTTAGGTGTGCTGATTGCAACCATTTTGTCACACAACGAGTCTCTTGTTGTGGTATTTGGTCACATAAAATTTTGTCAAATGTGGCCGTAGGTGTTAAAAAGAGTGACCATACGCTTTTTTAAGTGAGGTAAACTTGTATTTTGTGTGACTATTGTCCATGCAATGGCCACTTTATTTTTATTGTTTGTGGCTGATTGCGGCCTTTTGGTCACACAACGAGTGTGTTGTGGTGTGCTTTGGTCACATAAAATAATGCCAAATGTGGCCGTAGGTGTTAAAAAGTGTGACCATACGCTCTTCTAAGTGAGGTAAACTTGTATTTTCTGTGACTATTGTCCATGCAATGACCACTTTATTTTTATCTTGGAGTGTGTATTGCAACCATTTTGTCACACAACGAGTGTCTTGTTGTGGGCTTTGCTAACATAAAATTATGTCAAATGTGGCCGTAGGTGTTAAAAAGTGTGACCATTTGCTCTTATAAGTGAGTTAAACTTGTATTTTGTGTGACTATTGTCAATGCAATAGCCACTTTATTTTTATGTGTGAGTGGTTGATTGCAACCATTTGGTCACACAACGAGTGTCTTGTTGTGGGCTTTGGTCACATAAAATTATGTCAAATGTGGCCGTAGGTGTTAAAAAGTGTGACCATATGCTGTATTAAGTGAGTTAAACTTGTATTTCGTGTGACTATTGTCCGTCAAATGGCCACTTTATTTTTATTTGAGTGTGCTGATTGCAACCATTTGGTCACACAACGAGTGTATTGTTGTGGGCTTTAGTCACATAAAATTATGCCAAATGTGACCGTAGGTGTTGAAAAGTGTGACCATATGCTTTTTTAAGTGAGGTAAACTTGTATTTTGTGTGACTATTGTCCATGCAATGGCCACTTTATTTTAATTGTATGTGGCTCATTGCAACCATTTCGTCACACAACGAGTGTGTTGTTGTGTGCTTTGGTCACATAAAATAATGCCAAATTTAGCCGTAGGTGTTAAAAAGTGTAACCATGCGCTCTTTTAAGTGAGGTAAACTTGTATTTTGTGTGGCTATTGTCCATGCAATGGCCACTTTATTTTTATTTAGGTGTGCTGATTGCAACCATTTTGTCACACAACGAGTCTCTTGTTGTGGTATTTGGTCACATAAAATTTTGTCAAATGTGGCCGTAGGTTTTAAAAAGAGTGACCATACGCTTTTTTAAGTGAGGTAAACTTGTATTTTGTGTGACTATTGTCCATGCAATGGCCACTTTATTTTTATTGTTTGTGGCTGATTGCGGCCTTTTGGTCACACAACGAGTGTGTTGTGGTGTGCTTTGGTCACATAAAATAATGCCAAATGTGGCCGTAGGTGTTAAAAAGTGTGACCATACGCTCTTCTAAGTGAGGTAAACTTGTATTTTCTGTGACTATTGTCCATGCAATGACCACTTTATTTTTATCTTGGAGTGTGTATTGCAACCATTTTGTCACACAACGAGTGTCTTGTTGTGGGCTTTGCTAACATAAAATTATGTCAAATGTGGCCGTAGGTGTTAAAAAGTGTGACCATTTGCTCTTATAAGTGAGTTAAACTTGTATTTTGTGTGACTATTGTCAATGCAATAGCCACTTTATTTTTATGTGTGAGTGGTTGATTGCAACCATTTGGTCACACAACGAGTGTCTTGTTGTGGGCTTTGGTCACATAAAATTATGTCAAATGTGGCCGTAGGTGTTAAAAAGTGTGACCATTTGCTCTTATAAGTGAGTTAAACTTGTATTTTGTGTGACTATTGTCCATGCAATGGCCACATTATTTTTATTTGTATGTGCTAAATGCAACCATTTGGTCACACAACGAGGGTCTTGTTGTGGGCTTTGGTCACATAAAATTATGTCAAATGTGGCCGTAGGTGTTAAAAAGTGTGACCATATGCTCTTTTAAGTGAGGTAAATTTGTATTTTTTGTGATTATTGTCCAAGCATTGGCTACTTTATTTTTATGTGTGTATGGCTGATTTCAACAATTTGTCACACAACGAGTGTCTTGTTGTGGGTTTGGTCACATAAAATTATGCCAAATGTGGCCTTAGGTGTTAAAAAGTGTGACCACATTCTCTTTTAAGTGAGGTAAACTTGTATTTTGTTTGACTATTGTCCATGCAATGGCCTCTTTATTTTCATGTGTGTGTGGTTGATTGCAACCATTTGGTCAGACAACGAGTGTCTTGTTGTGGGCTTCGGTCACATAAGGTTATGCCAAATGTGGTCGTAGGTGTTAAAAACTGTGACCGTTTACTGTTTTAAGTGAGTTATACTTGTATTTTGTGTGACTATTGTCCATGCAATGACCACTTTATTTTTATTTGTGTGTGCTAATTGCAACCATTTAGTCACACAACGAGAGTATTGTTGTGGGCTTTGGTCACATAAAAATATGTCAAATGTGGCCGTAGGTGTTAAAAAGTGTGACCATATGCTCTTATAAGTGAGTTAAACTTGTATTTTGTGTGACTATTGTCCATGCAATAGACACTTTATATTTATTTTTTGTGTGTTAATTGCAACCATTTGGTCACACAACGAGTGTTTTGTTGTGGGCTTTGGTCACAAAAAATTATGTCAAATGTGGCCGTATGTGTTAAAAAGTGAGACCATATGCTCCTTTAAGTGAGGTAAACTTGTATTTTGTGTGACTATTGTCCATGCAATGGCCACTTTATTTTTATTGTGTGTGGCTGATTGCAACCTTTTGGTCACACAACGAGTTTCTTGTTGTGTGCTTTGGTCACATAAAATAATGCCAAATGTGGCCGTAGGTGTTAAAAAGTGTGACCATACGCTCTTTTAAGTGAGGTATACTTGTATTTTGTGTGACTATCGTGCATTCAATGGCCACCTTATTTTTATGTGTGTGTGGCTGATTGCAACCATTTGCCAGACAACAAGGGTATTGTTGTGGGCTTTGGTCACATAAAATTATGCCAAATATTGCCGTAGGTGTTAAAAAGTATGACCACATGCTCTTTTAAGTGAGGTAAACTTGTATTTCGTGTGACTATTGTCCGTAAAATGGCTACTTTATTTTTATTTGTGTGTGCTGATTGCAACCATTTGGTCAGACAACGAGTGTCTTGTTGTGGGCTTTGGTCACATAAAATTATGCCAAATGTGGCCGTAGGTGTTGAAAAGTGTGACCATATGCTCTTTTAAGTGAGGTAAACTTGTATTTTGTGTGACTATTGTCCATGCAATGACCACTTTATTTTATTTGTGTGTGGCTGATTGCAACCATATAGTCACACAACGAGTGTGTTGTTGTGTGCTTTGGTCACATAAAATAACGCCAAATTTAGCCGTAGGTGTTAAAAAGTGTAACCATGCGCTCTTTTAAGTGAGGTAAACTTGTATTTTGTGTGACTGTCCATGCAATGGCCACTTTATTTTTATTTAGGTGTGCTGCTTGCAACCATTTTGTCACACCTAAAATGTGGTCGTAGGTGTTAAAAACAGTGACCATACGCTATTTTAAGTGAGGTAAACTTGTATTTTGTGTGACTATTGTCCATGCAATGGCCACTTCATTTTTATTGTTTGTGGCTGATTGCAACCTTTTGGTCACACAACGAGTGTGTTGTTGTGTGCTTTGGTCACATAAAATAATGCCAAATGTGGCCGTAGGTGTTAAAAAGTGTGACCATACGCTCTTTTAAGTGAGGTAAACTTGTATTTTCTGTGACTATTGTCCATGCAATGACCACTTTATTTTTATCTGGGAGTGTTGATTGCAACCATTTTGTCACACAATGAGTGTCTTGTTGTGGGCTTTGGTAACATAAACTTATGTCAAATGTGGCCGTAGGTGTTAAAAGGTGTGAGCATATGCTCTTTTAAGTGAGGTAAACTTGTATTTTGTGTGCCTATTGTCCATGCAATGGCCACTTTATTTTAATTTGTGTGTGGCTGATTGCAACCTTATGGTCACACAACGAGTGTCTTGTTGTGTGCTATGGTCACATAAAATTATGTCCAATGTGGCCGTAGGTGTTAAAAAGTGTGACCATATGCTCTTATAAGTGAGTTAAACGTGTATTTTGTGTGCCTATTGTCCATGCAATGGCCACTTTATTTTAATTTGTGTGTGGCCGATTGCAACCTTATGGTCACACAATGAGTGTCTTGTTGTGTGCTATGGTCACATAAAATTATGTCCAATGTGGCCGTAGGTGTTAAAAAGTGTGACCATATGCTCTTATAAGTGAGTTAAACGTGTATTTTGTGTGACTATTGTCCATGCAATGGCCACATTATTTTTATTTGTGTGTGCTAAATGTAACCATTTGGTCACACAACGAGGGTCTTGTTGTGGGCTTTGGTCACATAAAATTATGTCAAATGTGGCTGTGGGTGTTAAAAGGTGTGACCATATGCTGTTTAAGTGACTTAAACTTGTATTTTGTGTGACTATTGTCCATGCAATGGCCACTTTATTTTTATTTGTGTGTGCTAATTGCAACCATTTAGTCACACGACGAGTGTCTTGTTGTGGGCTTTGTTCACATAAAGTTTTGTCTAATGTGGCCGTAGGTGTTAAAAAGTGTGACCATATGCTCTTTTAAGTGAAGTAAACTTTTATTATGTGTGACTATTGTCCATGCATTGGCCACTTTATTTTTATGTGTGTGTGGCTGATTGCAACCATTTGTAACACAACGAGTGTCTTGTTGTGGGCTTTGGTCACATAAAATTATGCCAAATGTGGCTGTACTGTTAAAAAGTTTGACCACATGCTCTTTTAAGTGAGGTAAACTTGTATTTTGTGTGACTATTGTCCATGAAATGGCCTCTTTATTTATGTGTATGTGGTTGATTGCAACCATTTGGTCACACAACGAGTGTCTTGTTGTGGGCTTTGGTCACATAAAATTTTGCCAAATGTGGCTGTAGGTGTTAAAAAGTGTGACCATTTGCTGTTTTAAGTGAGTTAAACTTATATTTTGTGTGACTGTTGTCTATGCAATGACCACTTTATTTTTATATGTGTGTGCTCACTGCAACCATTTAGTCACACAAAGAGTGTCTTGTTGTTGGCTTTGGTCAAATAAAATTATGTCAAATGTGGCCGTAACTGTTAAATAGTGTGACCATATGTTCTTTTAAGTGAGGTAAACTCGTATTTTGTGTGACTATTGTCCATGCAATGGCCACTTTATTTTTATTTGTGTGTGGGTGATTGCAACCATTTGGTCACACAACGAGTGTCTTGTTGTGGGCTTTGGTCACATAAAATTAGCAAAATGTTGCCGTAGGTGTTAAAAAGTGTGACCATATGCTCTTTTAAGTGAGGTAAGCTTGTATTTTGTGTGACTATTGTCAATGCAATGGCCACTTTATTTTTATTTGTGTGTGCTGATTGCAACCATTTAATCACACAACGTGTGTCTTGTTGTGGGCTTTGGTCACATAAAATTATGTCAAATATGGCCGTAGGTGTTAAAAAGTATGACAGTATGCTCTTTTAAGTGAGTTACACTTGTATTTTGTGTGCCTATTCTCCATGCAATGGCCACATTATTTTTATTTGTGTGTGGCTGCTTGCAACCTTGTGGTCACACAACGAGTGTCTTATTGTATGCTTTGGTCACATAAAATTATGCCAAATGTGGTCATAGGTGTTAAAAAGTGTGACCATATGCTCTTATAAGTGAGTTAAACTTGTATTTTGTGTGACTATTGTCCATGCAATAGACACTTTATTTTTATTTGTGTGTGCTAATTGCAACCATTTGGTCACACAACGAGTGTCTTGTTGTGGGCTTTGGTCAAATAAAATTATGTCAAATGTGGCCGTAGGTGTTAAAAAGTGAGACCATATGCTCTTTTAAGTGAGGTAAACATGTATTTTGTGTGACTATTGTCCATGCAATGGCCACTTTATTTTTATTGTGTGTGGCTGATTGCAACCTTTTGGTTTCACAACGAGTGTCTTGTTGTGTCCTTTGGTCACATAAAGTAATGCCAAATGTGGCCGTAGGTGTTAAAAAGTGTGACCATACGCTCTTTTAAGTGAGGTAAACTTGTAATTTGTGTGACTATTTTCCATGCAATGACCACCTTATTTTTATGTGTGTGCGGCTGATTGCAACCAATTGCCACACAACGAGTGTCTTGTTGTGGGCTTTCGTCACATAAAATTATGCCAAATGTGGCCGTAGCTGTTAAAAAAGTGTGACCACATGTTCTTTTAAGTGAGGTAGGCTTGTATTTTGTGTGACTATTGTCAATGCAATAGCCACTTTATTTTTATGTGTGAGTGGTTGATTGCAACCATTTGGTCACACAACGAGTGTCTTGTTGTGGGCTTTGGTCACATAAAATTATGTCAAATGTGGCCGTAGGTGTTAAAAAGTGTGACCATATGCTGTTTTAAGTGAGTTAAACTTGTATTTCGTGTGACTATTGTTCCTCAAATGGCCACTTTATTTTTATTTGAGTGTGCTGATTGCAACCATTTGGTCACACAACGAGTGTATTGTTGTGGACTTTGGTCACATAAAATTATGCCAAATGTGACCATAGGTGTTGAAAAGTGTGACCATATGCTTTTTTAAGTGAGGTAAACTTGTATTTTGTGTGACTATTGTCCATGCAATGGCCACTTTATTTTAATTGTATGTGGCTCATTGCAACCATTTGGTCACACAACGAGTGTGTTGTTGTGTGCTTTGGTCACATAAAATAATGCCAAATTTAGCCGTAGGTGTTAAAAAGTGTAACCATGCGCTCTTTTAAGTGAGGTAAACTTGTATTTTGTGTGACTATTGTCCATGCAATGGCCACTTTATTTTTATTTAGGTGTGCTGATTGCAACCATTTTGTCACACAACGAGTCTCTTGTTGTGGTATTTGGTCACATAAAATTTGTCAAATGTGGCCGTAGGTGTTAAAAAGAGTGACCATACGCTTTTTTAAGTGAGGTAAACTTGTATTTTGTGTGACTATTGTCCATGCAATGGCCACTTTATTTTTATTGTTTGTGGCTGATTGCGGCCTTTTGGTCACACAACGAGTGTGTTGTGGTGTGCTTTGGTCACATAAAATAATGCCAAATGTGGCCGTAGGTGTTAAAAAGTGTGACCATACGCTCTTCTAAGTGAGGTAAACTTGTATTTTCTGTGACTATTGTCCATGCAATGACCACTTTATTTTTATCTTGGAGTGTGTATTGCAACCATTTTGTCACACAACGAGTGTCTTGTTGTGGGCTTTGCTAACATAAAATTATGTCAAATGTGGCCGTAGGTGTTAAAAAGTGTGACCATTTGCTCTTATAAGTGAGTTAAACTTGTATTTTGTGTGACTATTGTCAATGCAATAGCCACTTTATTTTTATGTGTGAGTGGTTGATTGCAACCATTTGGTCACACAACGAGTGTCTTGTTGTGGGCTTTGGTCACATAAAATTATGTCAAATGTGGCCGTAGGTGTTAAAAAGTGTGACCATATGCTTTATTAAGTGAGTTAAACTTGTATTTCGTGTGACTATTGTCCGTCAAATGGCCACTTTATTTTTATTTGAGTGTGCTGATTGCAACCATTTGGTCACACAACGAGTGTATTGTTGTGGGCTTTAGTCACATAAAATTATGCCAAATGTGACCGTAGGTGTTGAAAAGTGTGACCATATGCTTTTTTAAGTGAGGTAAACTTGTATTTTGTGTGACTATTGTCCATGCAATGGCCACTTTATTTTAATTGTATGTGGCTCATTGCAACCATTTCGTCACACAACGAGTGTGTTGTTGTGTGCTTTGGTCACATAAAATAATGCCAAATTTAGCCGTAGGTGTTAAAAAGTGTAACCATGCGCTCTTTTAAGTGAGGTAAACTTGTATTTTGTGTGACTATTGTCCATGCAATGGCCACTTTATTTTTATTTAGGTGTGCTGATTGCAACCATTTTGTCACACAACGAGTCTCTTGTTGTGGTATTTGGTCACATAAAATTTTGTCAAATGTGGCCGTAGGTGTTAAAAAGAGTGACCATACGCTTTTTTAAGTGAGGTAAACTTGTATTTTGTGTTACTATTGTCCATGCAATGGCCACTTTATTTTTATTGTTTGTGGCTGATTGCGGCCTTTTGGTCACACAACGAGTGTGTTGTGGTGTGCTTTGGTCACATAAAATAATGCCAAATGTGGCCGTAGGTGTTAAAAAGTGTGACCATACGCTCTTCTAAGTGAGGTAAACTTGTATTTTTTGTGACTATTGTCCATGCAATGACCATTTTATTTTTATCTTGGAGTGTGTATTGCAACCATTTTGTCACACAACGAGTGTCTTGTTGTGGGCTTTGCTAACATAAAATTATGTCAAATGTGGCCGTAGGTGTTAAAAAGTGTGACCATTTGCTCTTATAAGTGAGTTAAACTTGTATTTTGTGTGACTATTGTCAATGCAATAGCCACTTTATTTTTATGTGTGAGTGGTTGATTGCAACCATTTGGTCACACAACGAGTGTCTTGTTGTGGGCTTTGGTCACATAAAATTATGTCAAATGTGGCCGTAGGTGTTAAAAAGTGTGACCATATGCTGTATTAAGTGAGGTAAACTTGTATTTTGTGTGACTATTGTCCATGCAATGACCACTTTATTTTATTTGTGTGTGGCTGATTGCAACCATATAGTCACACAACGAGTGTGTTGTTGTGTGCTTTGGTCACATAAAATAACGCCAAATTTAGCCGTAGGTGTTAAAAAGTGTAACCATGCGCTCTTTTAAGTGCGGTAAACTTGTATTTTGTGTGACTATTGTCCATGCAATGACCACTTTATTTTTATCTTGGAGTGTGTATTGCAACCATTTGGTCAGACAACGAGTGTCTTGTTGTGGGCTTTGGTCACATAAAATTATGCCAAATGTGCTCGTAGGTTTTAAAAAGTGTGGCTATATGTTCTTTTAAGTGAGGTAAACTTGTATTTTGAGTGACTATTGTCCATGCAATGGCCTCTTTATTTTTATGTGTGTGTGGTTGATTGCAACCATTTGGTCAGACAACGAGTGTCTTGTTGTGGGCTTTGGTCACATAAAATTATGCCAAATGTGGTCGTAGGTGTTGAAAAGTGTGACCATATGCTCTTTTAAGTGAGGTAAACTTGTATTTTGTGTGACTATTGTCCATGCAATGACCACTTTATTTTATTTGTGTGTGGCTGATTGCAACCATATAGTCACACAACGAGTGTGTTGTTGTGTGCTTTGGTCACATAAAATAACGCCAAATTTAGCCGTAGGTGTTAAAAAGTGTAACCATGCGCTCTTTTAAGTGCGGTAAACTTGTATTTTGTGTGACTATTGTCCATGCAATGGTCACTTTATTTTTATTTAGGTGTGCTGATTGCAACCATTTTGTCACACAACGAGTCTCTTGTTGTGGTATTTGGTCACATAAAATTTTTTAAAATGTGGCCGTAGGTGTTAAAAACAGTGACCATACGCTATTTTAATTGAGGTAAACTTGTATTTTGTGTGACTATTGTCCATGCAATGACCACTTCATTTTTATTGTTTGTGGCTGATTGCAACCTTTTGGTCACACAACGAGTGTGTTGTTGTGTGCTTTGGTCACATAAAATAATGCCAAATGTGGCCGTAGGTGTTAAAAAGTGTGACCATACGCTCTTTTAAGTGAGGTAAACTTGTATTTTCTGTGACTATTGTCCATGCAATGACCACTTTATTTTTATCTGGGAGTGTTGATTGCAACCATTTTGTCACACAATGAGTGTCTTGTTGTGGGCTTTGGTAACATAAACTTATGTCAAATGTGGCCGTAGGTGTTAAAAGGTGTGAGCATATGCTCTTTTAAGTGAGGTAAACTTGTATTTTATGTGCCTATTGTCCATGCAATGGCCACTTTATTTTAATTTGTGTGTGGCTGATTGCAACCTTATGGTCACACAACGAGTGTCTTGTTGTGTGCTATGGTCACATAAAATTATGTCCAATGTGGCCGTAGGTGTTAAAAAGTGTGACCATATGCTCTTATAAGTGAGTTAAACGTGTATTTTGTGTGCCTATTGTCCATGCAATGGCCACTTTATTTTAATTTGTGTGTGGCCGATTGCAACCTTATGGTCACACAATGAGTGTCTTGTTGTGTGCTATGGTCACATAAAATTATGTCCAATGTGGCCGTAGGTGTTAAAAAGTGTGACCATATGCTCTTATAAGTGAGTTAAACGTGTATTTTGTGTGACTATTGTCCATGCAATGGCCACATTATTTTTATTTGTGTGTGCTAAATGTAACCATTTGGTCACACAACGAGGGTCTTGTTGTGGGCTTTGGTCACATAAAATTATGTCAAATGTGGCTGTGGGTGTTAAAAGGTGTGACCATATGCTGTTTAAGTGACTTAAACTTGTATTTTGTGTGACTATTGTCCATGCAATGGCCACTTTATTTTTATTTGTGTGTGCTAATTGCAACCATTTAGTCACACGACGAGTGTCTTGTTGTGGGCTTTGTTCACATAAAGTTTTGTCTAATGTGGCCGTAGGTGTTAAAAAGTGTGACCATATGCTCTTTTAAGTGAAGTAAACTTTTATTATGTGTGACTATTGTCCATGCATTGGCCACTTTATTTTTATGTGTGTGTGGCTGATTGCAACCATTTGTAACACAACGAGTGTCTTGTTGTGGGCTTTGGTCACATAAAATTATGCCAAATGTGGCTGTACTGTTAAAAAGTTTGACCACATGCTCTTTTAAGTGAGGTAAACTTGTATTTTGTGTGACTATTGTCCATGAAATGGCCTCTTTATTTATGTGTATGTGGTTGATTGCAACCATTTGGTCACACAACGAGTGTCTTGTTGTGGGCTTTGGTCACATATAATTTTGCCAAATGTGGCTGTAGGTGTTAAAAAGTGTGACCATTTGCTGTTTTAAGTGAGTTAAACTTATATTTTGTGTGACTGTTGTCTATGCAATGACCACTTTATTTTTATATGTGTGTGCTCACTGCAACCATTTAGTCACACAAAGAGTGTCTTGTTGTTGGCCATATGCTTTTTTAAGTGAGGTAAACTTGTATTTTGTGTGACTATTGTCCATGCAATGGCCACTTTATTTTAATTGTATGTGGCTCATTGCAACCATTTGGTCACACAACGAGTGTGTTGTTGTGTGCTTTGGTCACATAAAATAATGCCAAATTTAGCCGTAGGTGTTAAAAAGTGTAACCATGCGCTCTTTTAAGTGAGGTAAACTTGTATTTTGTGTGACTATTGTCCATGCAATGGCCACTTTATTTTTATTTAGGTGTGCTGATTGCAACCATTTTGTCACACAACGAGTCTCTTGTTGTGGGCTTTGGTCACATAAAATTATGTCAAATGTGGCCGTAGGTGTTAAAAAGAGTGACCATACGCTTTTTTAAGTGAGGTAAACTTGTATTTTGTGTGACTATTGTCCATGCAATGGCCACTTTATTTTTATTGTTTGTGGCTGATTGCAACCTTTTGGTCACACAACGAGTGTGTTGTGGTGTGCTTTGGTCACATAAAATAATGCCAAATGTGGCCGTAGGTGTTAAAAAGTGTGACCATACGCTCTTCTAAGTGAGGTAAACTTGTATTTTTTGTGACTATTGTCCATGCAATGACCATTTTATTTTTATCTTGGAGTGTGTATTGCAACCATTTTGTCACACAACGAGTGTCTTGTTGTGGGCTTTGCTAACATAAAATTATGTCAAATGTGGCCGTAGGTGTTAAAAAGTGTGACCATTTGCTCTTATAAGTGAGTTAAACTTGTATTTTGTGTGACTATTGTCAATGCAATAGCCACTTTATTTTTATGTGTGAGTGGTTGATTGCAACCATTTGGTCACACAACGAGTGTCTTGTTGTGGGCTTTGGTCACATAAAATTATGTCAAATGTGGCCGTAGGTGTTAAAAAGTGTGACCATATGCTGTTTTAAGTGAGTTAAACTTGTATTTCGTGTGACTATTGTCCGTCAAATGGCCACTTTATTTTTATTTGAGTGTGCTGATTGCAACCATTTGGTCACACAACGAGTGTATTGTTGTGGGCTTTGGTCACATAAAATTATGCCAAATGTGACCGTAGGTGTTGAAAAGTGTGACCATATGCTTTTTTAAGTGAGGTAAACTTGTATTTTGTGTGACTATTGTCCATGCAATGGCCACTTTATTTTAATTGTATGTGGCTCATTGCAACCATTTGGTCACACAACGAGTGTGTTGTTGTGTGCTTTGGTCACATAAAATAATGCCAAATTTAGCCGTAGGTGTTAAAAAGTGTAACCATGCGCTCTTTTAAGTGAGGTAAACTTGTATTTTGTGTGACTATTGTCCATGCAATGGCCACTTTATTTTTATTTAGGTGTGCTGATTGCAACCATTTTGTCACACAACGAGTCTCTTGTTGTGGGCTTTGCTAACATAAAATTATGTCAAATGTGGCCGTAGGTGTTAAAAAGAGTGACCATACGCTTTTTTAAGTGAGGTAAACTTGTATTTTGTGTGACTATTGTCCATGCAATGGCCACTTTATTTTTATTGTTTGTGGCTGATTGCAACCTTTTGGTCACACAACGAGTGTGTTGTGGTGTGCTTTGGTCACATAAAATAATGCCAAATGTGGCCGTAGGTGTTAAAAAGTGTGACCATACGCTCTTTTAAGTGAGGTAAACTTGTATTTTCTGTGACTATTGTCCATGCAATGACCACTTTATTTTTATCTTGGAGTGTGTATTGCAACCATTTTGTCACACAACGAGTGTCTTGTTGTGGGCTTTGCTAACATAAAATTATGTCAAATGTGGCCGTAGGTGTTAAAAAGTGTGACCATATGCTCTTTTAAGTGAGGTAAACTTGTATTTTGTGTGCCTATTGTCCATGCAATGGCCACTTTATTTTTATTTGTGTGTGGCTGATTGCAACCTTATGGTCACACAACGAGTGTCTTGTTGTGTGCTATGGTCACATAAAATTATGTCAAATGTGGCCGTAGGTGTTAAAAAGTGTGACCATTTGCTCTTATAAGTGAGTTAAACTTGTATTTTGTGTGACTATTGTCCATGCAATGGCCACATTATTTTTATTTGTATGTGCTAAATGCAACCATTTGGTCACACAACGAGGGTCTTGTTGTGGGCTTTGGTCACATAAAATTATGTCAAATGTGGCCGTAGGTGTTAAAAAGTGTGACCATATGCTCTTTTAAGTGAGGTAAATTTGTATTTTTTGTGATTATTGTCCAAGCATTGGCTACTTTATTTTTATGTGTGTATGGCTGATTTCAACCATTTGTCACACAACGAGTGTCTTGTTGTGGGTTTGGTCACATAAAATTATGCCAAATGTGGCCTTAGGTGTTAAAAAGTGTGACCACATTCTCTTTTAAGTGAGGTAAACTTGTATTTTGTTTGACTATTGTCCATGCAATGGCCTCTTTATTTTCATGTGTGTGTGGTTGATTGCAACCATTTGGTCAGACAACGAGTGTCTTGTTGTGGGCTTCGGTCACATAAGGTTATGCCAAATGTGGTCGTAGGTGTTAAAAACTGTGACCGTTTACTGTTTTAAGTGAGTTATACTTGTATTTTGTGTGACTATTGTCCATGCAATGACCACTTTATTTTTATTTGTGTGTGCTAATTGCAACCATTTAGTCACACAACGAGAGTATTGTTGTGGGCTTTGGTCACATAAAAATATGTCAAATGTGGCCGTAGGTGTTAAAAAGTGTGACCATATGCTCTTATAAGTGAGTTAAACTTGTATTTTGTGTGACTATTGTCCATGCAATAGACACTTTATATTTATTTTTTGTGTGTTAATTGCAACCATTTGGTCACACAACGAGTGTCTTGTTGTGGGCTTTGGTCACAAAAAATTATGTCAAATGTGGCCGTATGTGTTAAAAAGTGAGACCATATGCTCCTTTAAGTGAGGTAAACTTGTATTTTGTGTGACTATTGTCCATGCAATGGCCACTTTATTTTTATTGTGTGTGGCTGATTGCAACCTTTTGGTCACACAACGAGTTTCTTGTTGTGTGCTTTGGTCACATAAAATAATGCCAAATGTGGCCGTAGGTGTTAAAAAGTGTGACCATACGCTCTTTTAAGTGAGGTATACTTGTATTTTGTGTGACTATGGTGCATTCAATGGCCACCTTATTTTTATGTGTGTGTGGCTGATTGCAACCATTTGCCAGACAACAAGGGTATTGTTGTGGGCTTTGGTCACATAAAATTATGCCAAATATTGCCGTAGGTGTTAAAAAGTATGACCACATGCTCTTTTAAGTGAGGTAAACTTGTATTTCGTGTGACTATTGTCCGTAAAATGGCTACTTTATTTTTATTTGTGTGTGCTGATTGCAACCATTTGGTCAGACAACGAGTGTCTTGTTGTGGGCTTTGGTCACATAAAATTATGCCAAATGTGGCCGTAGGTGTTGAAAAGTGTGACCATATGCTCTTTTAAGTGAGGTAAACTTGTATTTTGTGTGACTATTGTCCATGCAATGACCACTTTATTTTATTTGTGTGTGGCTGATTGCAACCATATAGTCACACAACGAGTGTGTTGTTGTGTGCTTTGGTCACATAAAATAACGCCAAATTTAGCCGTAGGTGTTAAAAAGTGTAACCATGCGCTCTTTTAAGTGCGGTAAACTTGTATTTTGTGTGACTATTGTCCATGCAATGGTCACTTTATTTTTATTTAGGTGTGCTGATTGCAACCATTTTGTCACACAACGAGTCTCTTGTTGTGGTATTTGGTCACATAAAATTTTTTAAAATGTGGCCGTAGGTGTTAAAAACAGTGACCATACGCTATTTTAATTGAGGTAAACTTGTATTTTGTGTGACTATTGTCCATGCAATGACCACTTCATTTTTATTGTTTGTGGCTGATTGCAACCTTTTGGTCACACAACGAGTGTGTTGTTGTGTGCTTTGGTCACATAAAATAATGCCAAATGTGGCCGTAGGTGTTAAAAAGTGTGACCATACGCTCTTTTAAGTGAGGTAAACTTGTATTTTCTGTGACTATTGTCCATGCAATGACCACTTTATTTTTATCTGGGAGTGTTGATTGCAACCATTTTGTCACACAATGAGTGTCTTGTTGTGGGCTTTGGTAACATAAACTTATGTCAAATGTGGCCGTAGGTGTTAAAAGGTGTGAGCATATGCTCTTTTAAGTGAGGTAAACTTGTATTTTGTGTGCCTATTGTCCATGCAATGGCCACTTTATTTTAATTTGTGTGTGGCTGATTGCAACCTTATGGTCACACAACGAGTGTCTTGTTGTGTGCTATGGTCACATAAAATTATGTCCAATGTGGCCGTAGGTGTTAAAAAGTGTGACCATATGCTCTTATAAGTGAGTTAAACGTGTATTTTGTGTGACTATTGTCCATGCAATGGCACATTATTTTTATTTGTGTGTGCTAAATGCAACCATTTGGTCACACAACGAGGGTCTTGTTGTGGGCTTTGGTCACATAAAATTATGTCAAATGTGGCCGTAGGTGTTAAAAAGTGTGACCATATGCTCTTTTAAGTGAGGTAAACTTGTATTTTGTGTGACTATTGTCCATGCATTGGCTACTTTATTTTTATGTGTGTGTGGCTGATTGCAACCATTTGTCACACAACGAGTGTCTTGTTGTGGGTTTGGTCACATAAAATTATGCCAAATGTGGCCGTAGGTGTTAAAAATTTTAACCACATGCTCTTTTAAGTGAGGTAAACTTGTATTTTGTGTGACTATTGTCCATGCAATGACCTCTTTATTTTCATGTGTGTGTGGTTGATTGCAACCATTTGGTCACACAACGAGTGTCTTGTTGTGGGGTTCGGTCACATAAGGTTATGCCAAATGTGGTCGTAGCTGTTAAAAATTGTGACCATTTACTGTTTTAAGTGAGGTAAACTTGTATTTTGTGTGACTATTGTCCATGCATTGGCTACATTATTTTTATGTGTGTGTGGCTGATTGCAACCATTTGTCACACAACGAGTGTCTTGTTGTGGGTTTGGTCACATAAAATTATGCCAAATGTGGCCGTAGGTGTTAAAAAGTGTGACCACATGCTCTTTTAAGTGAGGTAAACTTGTATTTTGTGTGACTATTGTCCATGCAATGGCCTCTTTATTGTCATGTGTGTGTGATTGATTGCAACCATTTGGTCACACAACGAGTGTCTTGTTGTGCGCTTTGGTCACATAAGGTTATGCCAAATGTGGTCGTAGGTGTTAAAAACTGTGACCATTTACTGTTTTAAGTGAGTTAAACTTGTATTTTGGGTGACTATTGTCGATGCAATGACCACTTTATTTTTATTTGTGTGTGCTAATTGCAACCATTTAGTCACACAACGAGTGTATTGTTGTGGGCTTTGTTCACATAAAATTATGACAAATGTGGCCGTAGGTGTTAAAAAGTGTGACCATATGCTCTTATAAGTGAGTTAAACTTGTATTTTGTGTGACTATTGTCCATGCAATAGACACTTTATATTTATTTTTTGTGTGCTAATTGCAACCATTTGGTCACACAACGAGTGTCTTGTTGTGGGCTTTGGTCGCATAAAATTATGTCAATTGTGGTCGTAGGTGTTAAAAAGTGAGTCCATATGCTCATTTAAGTGAGGTACACTTGTATTTTGTGTGACTATTGTCCATGCAATGGCCACTTTATTTTTATTGTGTGTGGCTGATTGCAACCTTTTGGTCACACAACGAGTGTCTTGTTGTGTGCTTTGGTCACATAAAATAATGCCAAATGTGGCCGTAGGAGTTAAAAAGTGTGACCATACGCTCTTTTAAGTGAGGTAAACTTGTATTTTGTGTGACTATGGTGCATTCAATGACCACCTTATTTTTATGTGTGTGTGGCTGATTGCAACCATTTGCCACACAACGAGTGTATTGTTGTGGGCTTTGGTCACATAAAATTATGCCAAATATTGCCGTAGGTGTTAAAAAGTGTGACCACATGCTCTTTTAAGTGAGGTAAACTTGTATTTTGTGTGACTATTGTCAATGCAATAGCCACTTTATTTTTATGTGTGTGTGGTTGATTGCAACCATTTGGTCACACGAGTGTCTTGTTGTTGGCTTTGGTCGCATAAAATTTTGCCAAATGTGGTCGTATGTGTTAAAAAGTGTGACCATATGCTGTTTTAAGTGAGTTAAACTTGTATTTCGTGTGACTATTGTCCGTGCAATGGCCACTTTATTTTTATTTGTGTGTGCTAATTGCAACCATTTGGTCGCACAACGAGTGTCTTGTTGTGGGCTTTGGTCACATAAAATTATGCCAACTGTGGTCGTAGGTGTTAAAAAGCGAGACCATATGCTCTTTTAAGTCAGGTAAACTTGTATTTTGTGTGACTATTGTCTATGCAATGACCACTTTATTTTTATTGTGTGTGGCTGATTGCATCCTTTTGGTCACACAACCAGTGTGTTGTTGTGTGCTTTGGTCACATAAAATAATGCCAAATGTGGCCATAGGTGTTAAAAAGTGTGACCATACGCTCTTTTAAGTGAGGTAAACTTGTATTTTGTGTGACTATGGTGCATTCAATGACCACCTTATTTTTATGTGTGTGTGGCTGATTGCAACCATTTGCCACACAATGAGTGTATTGTTGTGGGCTTTGGTCACATAAAATTATGCCAAATATTGCCGTAGGTGTTAAAAAGTGTGACCATATGCTATTTTAAGTGAGGTAAACTTGTATTTTGTGTGACTATTGTCCATGCATTGGCCACTTTATTTTTATTTGTGTGTGCTAATTGCAAACATTTAGTCACACAACGAGTGTCTTGTTGCGGGCTTTGGTCACATAAAATTATGTCAAATGTGGCCGTAGGTGTTAAAAAGTGTGACCATATGCTCTTTTAAGTGAGGTAAACTTGTATTTTGTGTGACTATTGTCCATGCATTGGCTACTTTATTTTTATGTGTGTGTGGCTGATTGCAACCATTTGTCACACAACGAGTTTCTTGTTGTGGGTTTGGTCACATAAAATTATGCTAAATGTGGCCGTAGGTGTTAAAAAGTGTGACCACATGCTCTTTTAAGTGAGGTAAACTTGTATTTTGTGTGACTATTGTCCATGCAATGGCCTCTTTATTTTCATGTGTGTGTGGTTGATTGCAACCATTTGGTCACACAACGAGCGTCTTGTTGTGGGCTTCGGTCACATAAGGTTATGCCAAATGTGGTCGTAGGTGTTAAAAACTGTGATCATTTCCTGTTTTAAGTGAGTTAAACTTGTATTTTGTGTGACTATTGTCCATGCAATGACCACTTTATTTTTATTTGTGTGTGCTAATTGCAACCATTTAGTCACACAACGAGTGTATTGTTGTGGGCTTTGGTCACATAAAATTATGTCAAATGTGGCCGTAGGTGTTAAAAAGTGTGACCATATGCTCTTATAAGTGAGTTAAACTTGTATTTTGTGTGACTATTGTCCATGCAATAGACACTTTATATTTATTTTTTGTGTGCTAATTGCAACCATTTGGTCACACAACGAGTGTCTTGTTGTGGGCTTTGGTCGCATAAAATTATGTCAAATGGGGCCGTAGGTGTTAAAAAGTGAGTCCAAATGCTCATTTAAGTGAGGTACACTTGTATTTTGTTTGACTATTGTCCATGCAATGGCCACTTTATTTTTATTGTGTGTGGCTGATTGCAACCTTTTGTTCACACAACGAGTGTCTTGTTGTTTGCTTTGGTCACATAAAATAATGCCAAATGTGGCCGTAGGTGTTAAAAAGTGTGACCATACGCTCTTTTAAGTGAGGTAAACCTGTATTTTGTGTGACTATGGTGCATTCAATGACCACCTTATTTTTTTATGTGTGTGTGGCTGATTGCAACCATTTGCCACACAACGAGTGTATTGTTGTGGGCTTTGGTCACATAAAATTATGCCAAATATTGCCGTAGGTGTTAAAAAGTGTGACCACATGCTCTTTTAAGTGAGGTAAACTTGTATTTTGTGTGACTATTGTCAATGCAATAGCCACTTTATTTTTATGTGTGTGTGGTTGATTGCAACCATTTGGTCACACGAGTGTCTTGTTGTTGGCTTTGGTCGCATAAAATTTTGCCAAATGTGGTCGTATGTGTTAAAAAGTGTGACCATATGCTGTTTTAAGTGAGTTAAACTTGTATTTCGTGTGACTATTGTCCGTGCAATGGCCACTTTATTTTTATTTGTGTGTGCTAATTGCAACCATTTGGTCACACAACGAGTGTCTTGTTGTGGGCTTTGGTCACATCAAATAATGCCAAATGTGGCCATAGGTGTTAAAAAGTGTGACCATACGCTCTTTTAAGTGAGGTAAACTTGTATTTTGTGTGACTATGGTGCATTCAATGACCACCTTATTTTTATGTGTCTGTGGCTGATTGCAACCATTTGCCACACAACGAGTGTATTGTTGTGGGCTTTGGTCACATAAAATTATGCCAAATATTGCCGTAGGTGTTAAAAAGTGTGACCATATGCTATTTTAAGTGAGGTAAACTTGTATTTTGTGTGACTATTGTCCATGCATTGGCCACTTTATTTTTATTTGTGTGTGCTAATTGCAAACATTTAGTCACACAACGAGTGTCTTGTTGCGGGCTTTGGTCACATAAAATTATGTCAAATGTGGCCGTAGGTGTTAAAAAGTGTGACCATATGCTCTTTTAAGTGAGGTAAACTTGTATTTTGTGTGACTATTGTCCATGCATTGGCTACTTTATTTTTATGTGTGTGTGGCTGATTGCAACCATTTGGTCACACAACGAGCGTCTTGTTGTGGGCTTCGGTCACATAAGGTTATGCAAATGTGGTCGTAGGTGTTAAAAACTGTGATCATTTCCTGTTTTAAGTGAGTTAAACTTGTATTTTGTGTGACTATTGTCCATGCAATGACCACTTTATTTTTATTTGTGTGTGCTAATTGCAACCATTTAGTCACACAACGAGTGTATTGTTGTGGGCTTTGGTCACATAAAATTATGTCAAATGTGGCCGTAGGTGTTAAAAAGTGTGACCATATGCTCTTATAAGTGAGTTAACCTTGTATTTTGTGTGACTATTGTCCATGCAATAGACACTTTATATTTATTTTTTGTGTGCTAATTGCAACCATTTGGTCACACAACGAGTGTCTTGTTGTGGGCTTTGGTCACATAATATTTTGTCAAATGTGGCCGTAGGTGTTAAAAAGTGTGACCATATGCTCTCTTAAGTGACGTAAACTTGTATTTTGTGTGACTATTGTCCATGCATTGGCCACTTTATTTGTATGTGTGTGTGGCTGATTGCAAGCATTTGTCACACAACGAGTGTCTTGTTGTGGGCTTTGGTTACATAAAATTATGCCAAATGTGGACGTAGGTGTTAAAAAGTGTGACCACATGCTCTTTTAAGTGAGGTAAACTTGTATTTTGTGTGACTATTGTCCATGCAATGGCCTCTTTATTTTTATGTGTGTGTGGATGATCGCAACCATTTGGTCACACAACGAGTGTCTTGTTGTGGGCTTTGGTTACATAAAATTATGCCAAATGTGGCCGTAGGTGTTAAAAAGTGTGACCATTTGATGTTTTAAGTGAGTTAAACTTTTATTTTGTGTGACTATTGTCCATGCAATGGCCACTTTATTTTTATTTGTGTGTGCTAATTGCAAACATTTAGTCACACAACGAGTGTCTTGTTGTGGGCTTTGGTCACATAAAATTATGTCAAATGTGGCCGTAGGTGTTAAAAAGTGTGACCATATGCTCTTATAAGTGAGTTAAACTTGTATTTTGTGTGACTATTGTCCATGCAATGGCCACATTATTTTTATTTGTGTGTGCTAAATGCAACCATTTGTTCACACAACGAGGGTCTTGTTGTGGGCTTTGGTCACATAAAATTATGTCAAATGTGGCCGTAGGTGTTAAAAAGTGTGACCATATGCTCTTTTAAGTGAGGTAAACTTGTATTTTGTGTGACTGTTGTCCATGCATTGGCTACTTTATTTTTATGTGTGTGTGGCTGATTGCAACCATTTGTCACACAACGAGTGTCTTGTTGTGGGTTTGGTCACATAAAATTATGCCAAATGTGGCCGTAGGTGTTAAAAAGTGTGACCACATGCTCTTTTAAGTGAGGTAAACTTGTATTTTGTGTGACTATTGTCCATGCAATGGCCTCTTTATTTTCATGTGTGTGTGGTTGATTGCAACCATTTGGTCACACAACGAGTGTCTTGTTGTTGGCTTTGGTCACATAAGGTTATGCCAAATGTGGTCGTAGGTGTTAAAAACTGTGACCATTTACTGTTTTAAGTGAGTTAAACTTGTATTTTGGGTGACTATTGTCGATGCAATGACCACTTTATTTTTATTTGTGTGTGCTAATTGCAACCATTTAGTCACACAACGAGTGTATTGTTGTGGGCTTTGGTCACATAAAATTATGACAAATGTGGCCGTAGGTGTTAAAAAGTGTGACCATACGCTCTTTTAAGTGAGGTAAACTTGTATTTTGTGTGACTATGGTGCATTCAATGACCACCTTATTTTTATGTGTGTGTGGCTGATTGCAACCATTTGCCACACAACGAGTGTATTGTTGTGGGCTTTGGTCACATAAAATTATGCCAAATATTGCCGTAGGTGTTAAAAAGTGTGACCACATGCTCTTTTAAGTGAGGTAAACTTGTATTTTGTGTGACTATTGTCAATGCAATAGCCACTTTATTTTTATGTGTGTGTGGTTGATTGCAACCATTTGGTCACACGAGTGTCTTGTTGTTGGCTTTGGTCGCATAAAATTTTGCCAAATGTGGTCGTATGTGTTAAAAAGTGTGACCATATGCTGTTTTAAGTGAGTTAAACTTGTATTTCGTGTGACTATTGTCCGTGCAATGGCCACTTTATTTTTATTTGTGTGTGCTAATTGCAACCATTTGGTCACACAACGAGTGTCTTGTTGTGGGCTTTGGTCACATAAAATTATGCCAACTGTGGTCGTAGGTGTTAAAAAGCGAGACCATATGCTCTTTTAAGTCAGGTAAACTTGTATTTTGTGTGACTATTGTCTATGCAATGACCACTTAGTTTTTATTGTGTGTGGCTGATTGCATCCTTTTGGTCACACAAACAGTGTGTTGTTGTGTGCTTTGGTCACATAAAATAATGCCAAATGTGGCCATAGGTGTTAAAAAGTGTGACCATACGCTCTTTTAAGTGAGGTAAACTTGTATTTTCTGTGACTATGGTGCATTCAATGACCACCTTATTTTTATGTGTGTGTGGCTGATTGCATCCATTTGCCACACAACGAGTGTATTGTTGTGGGCTTTGGTCACATAAAATTATGCCAAATATTGTCGTAGGTGTTAAAAAGTGTGACCATATGCTATTTTAAGTGAGGTAAACTTGTATTTTGTGTGACTATTGTCCATGCATTGGCCACTTTATTTTTATTTGTGTGTGCTAATTGCAAACATTTAGTCACACAACGAGTGTCTTGTTGCGGGCTTTGGTCACATAAAATTATGTCAAATGTGGCCGTAGGTGTCAAAAAGTGTGACCATATGCTCTTTTAAGTGAGGTAAACTTGTATTTTGTGTGACTATTGTCCATGCATTGGCTACTTTATTTTTATGTGTGTGTGGCTGATTGCAACCATTTGTCACACAACGAGTTTCTTGTTGTGGGTTTGGTCACATAAAATTATGCTAAATGTGGCCGTAGGTGTTAAAAAGTGTGACCACATGCTCTCTTAAGTGACGTAAACCTGTATTTTGTGTGACTATTGTCCATGCATTGGCCACTTTATTTGTATGTGTGTGTGGCTGATTGCAAGCATTTGTCACACAACGAGTGTCTTGTTGTGGGCTTTGGTCACATGAAATTATGCCAAATGTGGACGTAGGTGTTAAAAAGTGTGACCACATGCTCTTTTAAGTGAGGTAAACTTGTATTTTGTGTGACTGTTGTCCATGCAATGGCCTCTTTATTTTTATGTGTGTGTGGATGATCGCAACCATTTGGTCACACAACGAGTGTCTTGTTATGGGCTTTGGATACATAAAATTATGCCAAATGTGGCCGTAGGTGTTAAAAAGTGTGACCATTTGATGTTTTAAGTGAGTTAAACTTTTATTTTGTGTGACTATCGTCCATGCAATGGCCACTTTATTTTTATTTGTGTGTGCTAACTGCAAACATTTAGTCACACAACGAGTGTCTTGTTGTGGGCTTTGGTCACATAAAATTATGTCAAATGTGGTCGTAGATGTTAAAAAGTGTGACCATTTGCTGTTTTAAATGAGTTAAACTTGTATTTTGTGTTACTATTGTCCACGCAATGGCCACTTTATTTTTATTTGTGTGTGCTAATTGCAAACATTTAGTCACACAACGATTGTCTTGTTGTGGGCTTTGGTCACATAAAATTATGTCAAATGTGGCCGTAGATGTTAAACAGTGTGACCACATGTTCTATTAAATCAGGTAAACTTGTATTTTGTGTGACTATTGTCCACGCAATGGCCACTTTATTTTTATTTGTGTGTGCTAATTGCAGCCATTTGGTCACACAACGAGTGTCTTGTTGTGGTCTTTGGTCACATAAAATTATGCCAACTATGGTCGTAGGTGTTAAAAAGTGAGACCATATGCTCTTTTAAGTGAAGTAAACTTGTATTTTGTGTGACTATTGTCTATGCAATGACCACTTTATTTTTATTGAGTGTGGCTGATTGCTTCCTTTTAGTCACACAACCAGTGTGTTGTTGTGTGCTTTGGTCACATAAAATAATGCCAAATGTGGCCATAGGTGTTAAAAAGTGTGACCATTTGCTGTTTTAAATGAGTTAAACTTGTATTTTGTGTGACTATTGTCAATGCAATGGCCACTTTATTTTTATTTGTGTGTCCTAATTGCAAACATTTAGTCACACAACGAGTGTCTTGTTGCGGGCTTTGGTCACATAAAATTATGTCAAATGTGGCCGTAGGTGTCAAAAAGTGTGACCATATGCTCTTTTAAGTGAGGTAAACTTGTATTTTGTGTGACTATTGTCCATGCATTGGCTACTTTATTTTTATGTGTGTGTGGCTGATTGCAACCATTTGTCACACAACGAGTTTCTTGTTGTGGGTTTGGTCACATAAAATTATGCTAAATGTGGCCGTAGGTGTTAAAAAGTGTGACCACATGCTCTCTTAAGTGACGTAAACCTGTATTTTGTGTGACTATTGTCCATGCATTGGCCACTTTATTTGTATGTGTGTGTGGCTGATTGCAAGCATTTGTCACACAACGAGTGTCTTGTTGTGGGCTTTGGTCACATGAAATTATGCCAAATGTGGACGTAGGTGTTAAAAAGTGTGACCACATGCTCTTTTAAGTGAGGTAAACTTGTATTTTGTGTGACTGTTGTCCATGCAATGGCCTCTTTATTTTTATGTGTGTGTGGATGATCGCAACCATTTGGTCACACAACGAGTGTCTTGTTATGGGCTTTGGTTACATAAAATTATGCCAAATGTGGCCGTAGGTGTTAAAAAGTGTGACCATTTGATGTTTTAAGTGAGTTAAACTTTTATTTTGTGTGACTATCGTCCATGCAATGGCCACTTTATTTTTATTTGTGTGTGCTAACTGCAAACATTTAGTCACACAACGAGTGTCTTGTTGTGGGCTTTGGTCACATAAAATTATGTCAAATGTGGTCGTAGATGTTAAAAAGTGTGACCATTTGCTGTTTTAAATGAGTTAAACTTGTATTTTGTGTTACTATTGTCCACGCAATGGCCACTTTATTTTTATTTGTGTGTGCTAATTGCAAACATTTAGTCACACAACGATTGTCTTGTTGTGGGCTTTGGTCACATAAAATTATGTCAAATGTGGCCGTAGATGTTAAACAGTGTGACCACATGTTCTATTAAATCAGGTAAACTTGTATTTTGTGTGACTATTGTCCACGCAATGGCCACTTTATTTTTATTTGTGTGTGCTAATTGCAGCCATTTGGTCACACAACGAGTGTCTTGTTGTGGTCTTTGGTCACATAAAATTATGCCAACTATGGTCGTAGGTGTTAAAAAGTGAGACCATATGCTCTTTTAAGTGAAGTAAACTTGTATTTTGTGTGACTATTGTCTATGCAATGACCACTTTATTTTTATTGAGTGTGGCTGATTGCTTCCTTTTAGTCACACAACCAGTGTGTTGTTGTGTGCTTTGGTCACATAAAATAATGCCAAATGTGGCCATAGGTGTTAAAAAGTGTGACCATTTGCTGTTTTAAATGAGTTAAACTTGTATTTTGTGTGACTATTGTCAATGCAATGGCCACTTTATTTTTATTTGTGTGTCCTAATTGCAAACATTTAGTCACACAACGAGTGTCTTGTTGTGTGCTTTGGTCACATAAAATTATGTCAAATGTGGCCGTAGGTGTTAAAAAGTGGGACCATATGCTCTTTTAAGTGAGGTAAACTTGTATTTTGTGTGACTATTGTCCATGCATTGGCTACTTTATTTTTATGTGTGTGTGGCTGATTGCAACCATTTGTCACACAACGAGTTTCTTGTTGTGGGTTTGGTCACATAAAATTATGCTAAATGTGGCCATAGGTGTTAAAAAGTGTGACCACATGCTCTTTTAAGTGAGGTAAACTTGTATTTTGTCTGACTATTGTCCATGCAATGGCCTCTTTATTTTCATGTGTGTGTGGTTGATTGCAACCATTTGGTCACACAACGAGCGTCTTGTTGTGGGCTTCGGTCACATAAGGTTATGCCAAATGTGGTCGTAGGTGTTAAAAACTGTGACCATTTCCTGTTTTAAGTGAGTTAAACTTGTATTTTTTGTGACTATTGTCCAAGCAATGACCACTTTATTTTTATTTGTGTGTGCTAATTGCAACCATTTAGTCACACAACGAGTGTATTGTTGTGGGCTTTGGTCACATAAAATTATGTCAAATGTGGCCGTAGGTGTTAAAAAGTGTGACCATATGCTCTTATAAGTGAGTTAAACTTGTATTTTGTGTGACTATTGTCCATGCAATAGACACTTTATATTTATTTTTTGTGTGCTAATTGCAACCATTTGGTCACACAACGAGTGTCTTGTTGTGGGCTTTTTTCACATAAAATTATGTCAAATGTGGCCGTAGGTGTTAAAAAGTGTGACCATATGCTCTCTTAAGTGACGTAAACTTGTATTTTGTGTGACTATTGTCCATGCATTGGCCACTTTATTTGTATGTGTGTGTGGCTGATTGCAAGCATTTGTCACACAACGAGTGTCTTGTTGTGGGCTTTGGTCACATAAAATTATGCCAAATGTGGACGTAGGTGTTAAAAAGTGTGACCACATGCTCTTTTAAGTGAGGTAAACTTGTATTTTGTGTGACTATTGTCCATGCAATGGCCTCTTTATTTTTATGTGTGTGTGGATGATCGCAACCATTTGGTCACACAACGAGTGTCTTGTTGTGGGCTTTGGTTACATAAAATTATGTCAAATGTGGCAGTAGGTGTTAAAAAGTGTGACCATTTGATGTTTTAAGTGAGTTAAACTTTTATTTTGTGTGACTATTGTCCATGCAATGGCCACTTTATTTTTATTTAAGTGTGCTAATTGCAAACATTTAGTCACACAACGAGTGTCTTGTTGTGGGCTTTGGTCACATAAAATTATGTCAAATGTGGCCGTAGGTGTTAAAAAGTGTGACCATATGCTCTTATAAGTGAGTTAAACTTGTATTTTGTGTGACTATTGTCCATGCAATGGCCACATTATTTTTATTTGTGTGTGCTAAATGCAACCATTTGGTCACACAACGAGGGTCTTGTTGTGGGCTTTGGTCACATAAAATTATGTCAAATGTGGCCGTAGGTGTTAAAAAGTGTGACCATATGCTCTTTTAAGTGAGGTAAACTTGTATTTTGTGTGACTGTTGTCCATGCATTGGCTACTTTATTTTTATGTGTGTGTGGCTGATTGCAACCATTTGTCACACAACGAGTGTCTTGTTGTGGGTTTGGTCACATAAAATTATGCCAAATGTGGCCGTAGGTGTTAAAAAGTGTGACCACATGCTCTTTTAAGTGAGGTAAACTTGTATTTTGTGTGACTATTGTCCATGCAATGGCCTCTTTATTTTCATGTGTGTGTGGTTGATTGCAACCATTTGGTCACACAACGAGTGTCTTGTTGTTGGCTTTGGTCACATAAGGTTATGCCAAATGTGGTCGTAGGTGTTAAAAACTGTGACCATTTACTGTTTTAAGTGAGTTAAACTTGTATTTTGGGTGACTATTGTCGATGCAATGACCACTTTATTTTTATTTGTGTGTGCTAATTGCAACCATTTAGTCACACAACGAGTGTATTGTTGTGGGCTTTGGTCACATAAAATTATGACAAATGTGGCCGTAGGTGTTAAAAAGTGTGACCATACGCTCTTTTAAGTGAGGTAAACTTGTATTTCATGTGACTATGGTGCATTCAATGACCACCTTATTTTTATGTGTGTGTGGCTGATTGCAACCATTTGCCACACAACGAGTGTATTGTTGTGGGCTTTGGTCACATAAAATTATACCAAATATTGCCGTAGGTGTTAAAAAGTGTGACCACATGCTCTTTTAAGTGAGGTAAACTTGTATTTTGTGTGACTATTGTCAATGCAATAGCCACTTTATTTTTATGTGTGTGTGGTTGATTGCAACCATTTGGTCACACGAGTGTCTTGTTGTTGGCTTTGGTCGCATAAAATTTTGCCAAATGTGGTCGTATGTGTTAAAAAGTGTGACCATATGCTGTTTTAAGTGAGTTAAACTTGTATTTCGTGTGACTATTGTCCGTGCAATGACCACTTTATTTTTATTTGTGTGTGCTAATTGCAACCATTTGGTCACACAACGAGTGTCTTGTTGTGGGCTTTGGTCACATAAAATTATGCCAACTGTGGTCGTAGGTGTTAAAAAGTGAGACGATATGCTCTTTTAAGTGAAGTAAACTTGTATTTTGTGTGACTATTGTCTATGCAATGACCACTTTATTTTTATTGAGTGTGGCTGATTGCTTCCTTTTGGTCACACAACCAGTGTGTAGTTGTGTGCTTTGGTCACATAAAATAATGCCAAATGTGGCCATAGGTGTTAAAAACTGTGACCATTTCCTGTTTTAAGTGAGTTAAACTTGTATTTTTTGTGACTATTGTCCATGCAATGACCACTTTATTTTTATTTGTGTGTGCTAATTGCAAACATTTAGTCACACAACGAGTGTATTGTTGTCGGCTTTGGTCACATAAAAATATGTCAAATGTGGCCGTAGGTGTTAAAAAGTGTGACCATATGCTCTTATAAGTGAGTTAAACTTGTATTTTGTGTGACCATTGTCCATGCAATAGACACTTTATATTTATTTTTTGTGTGCTAATTGCAACCATTTGGTCACACAACGAGTGTCTTGTTGTGGGCTTTGGTCACATAAAATTATGTCAAATGTGGCCGTAGGTGTTAAAAAGTGTGACCATATGCTCTCTTAAGTGACGTAAACTTGTATTTTGTGTGACTATTGTCCATGCATTGGCCACTTTATTTGTATGTGTGTGTGGCTGATTGCAAGCATTTGTCACACAACGAGTATCTTGTTGTGGGCTTTGGTCACATAAAATTATGCCAAATGTGGATGTAGGTGTTAAAAAGTGTGACCACATGCTCTTTTAAGTGAGGTAAACTTGTATATTGTGTGACTATTGTCCATGCGATGGCCTCTTTATTTTTATGTGTGTGTAGATGATCGCAACCATTTGGTCACACAACGAGTGTCTTGTTGTGGGCTTTGGTTACATAAAATTATGCCAAATGTGGCTGTTGGTGTTAAAAAGTGTGACCCTTTGATGTTTTAAGTGAGTTAAACTTTTATTTTGTGTGACTATTGTCCATGCAATGGCCACTTTATTTTTATTTGTGTGTGCTATTTGCAAACATTTAGTCACACAACGAGTGTCTTGTTGTGGGCTTTGGTCACATTAAATTATGTCAAATGTGGTCGTAGATGTTAAAAAGTGTGACCATTTGCTGTTTTAAATGATTTAAACTTGTATTTTGTGTTACTATTGTCCATGCAATGACCACTTTATTTTTATTTGTGTGTGCTAATTGCAAACATTTAGTCACACAACGAGTGTCTTGTTGTGGGCTTTGGTCACATAAAATTATGTCAAATGTGGCCGTAGATGTTAAATAGTGTGACCATATGTTCTATTAAATGAGGTAAACTTGTATTTTGTGTGACTATTGTCCACGCAATGGCCACTTTATTTTTATTTGTGTGTGCTAATTGCAACCATTTGGTCACACAATGAGTGTCTTGTTGTGGGCTTTGGTCACATAGAATTATGCCAACTGTGGTCGTAGGTGTTAAAAAGTGAGACCATATGCTCTTTTAAGTGAAGTAAACTTGTATTTTGTGTGACTATTGTCTATGCAATGACCACTTTATTTTTATTGAGTGTGGCTGATTGCTTCCTTTTGGTCACACAACCAGTGTGTTGTTGTGTGCTTTGGTCATATAAAATAATGTCAAATGTGGCCATAGGTGTTAAAAAGTGTGACCATTTGCTGTTTTAAATGAGTTAAACTTGTATTTTGTGTGACTATTGTCAATGCAATGACCACTTTATTTTTATTTGTGTGTCCTAATTGCAAACATTTAGTCACACAACGAGTGTCTTGTTGTGTGCTTTGGTCACATAAAATTATGTCAAATGTGGCCGTAGGTGTTAAAAAGTGTGACCATATGCTATTTTATGTGAGGTAAACTTGTATTTTCTGTGACTATTGTCCATGCATTGGCCACTTTATTGTTATTTGTGTGTGCTAATTGCAAACATTTAGTCACACAACGAGTGTATTGTTGTCGGCTTTGGTCACATAAAATTATGTCAAATGTGGCCGTAGGTGTTAAAAAGTGTGACCATATGCTCTTATAAGTGAGTTAAACTTGTATTTTATGTGACCATTGTCCATGCAATAGACACTTTATATTTATTTTTTGTGTGCTAATTGCAACCATTTGGTCACACAACGAGTGTCTTGTTGTGGGCTTTGGTCACATAAAATTATGTCAAATGTGGCCGTAGGTGTTAAAAAGTGTGACCATATGCTCTCTTAAGTGACGTAAACTTGTATTTTGTGTGACTATTGTCCATGCATTCGCCACTTTATTTGTATGTGTGTGTGGCTGATTGCAAGCATTTGTCACACAACGAGTGTCTTGTTGTGGGCTTTGGTCACATAAATTTATGCCAAATGTGGACGTAGGTGTTAAAAAGTGTGACCACATGCTCTTTTAAGTGAGGTAAACTTGTATTTTGTGTGACTATTGTCCATGCAATGGCCTCTTTATTTTTATGTGTGTGTAGATGATCGCAACCATTTGGTCACACAACGAGTGTCTTGTTGTGGGCTTTGGTTACATAAAATTATGCCAAATGTGGCCGTAGGTGTTAAAAAGTGTGACCCTTTGATGTTTTAAGTGAGTTAAAGTTTTATTTTGTGTGACTATTGTCCATGCAATGGCCACTTTATTTTTATTTGTGTGTGCTAATTGCAAACATTTAGTCACACAACGAGTGTCTTGTTGTGGGCTTTGGTCACATAAAATTATGTCAAATGTGGTCGTAGATGTTAAAAAGTGTGACCATTTGCTGTTTTAAATGATTTAAACTTGTATTTTGTGTTACTATTGTCCATGCAATGACCACTTTATTTTTATTTGTGTGTGCTAATTGCAAACATTTAGTCACACAACGAGTGTCTTGTTGTGGGCTTTGGTCACATAAAATTACGTCAAATGTGGCCGTAGATGTTAAATAGTGTGACCATATGTTCTATTAAATGAGGTAAACTTGTATTTTGTGTGACTATTGTCCACGCAATGGCCACTTTATTTTTATTTGTGTGTGCTAATTGCAACCATTTGGTCACACAATGAGTGTCTTGTTGTGGGCTTTGGTCACATAAAATTATGCCAACTGTGGTCGTAGGTGTTAAAAAGTGAGACCGTATGCTCTTTTAAGTGAAGTAAACTTGTATTTTGTGTGACTATTGTCTATGCAATGACCACTTTATTTTTATTGAGTGTGCCTGATTGCTTCCTTTTGGTCACACAACCAGTGTGTTGTTGTGTGCTTTGGTCATATAAAATAATGTCAAATGTGGCCATAGGTGTTAAAAAGTGTGACCATTTGCTGTTTTGAATGAGTTAAACTTGTATTTTGTGTGACTATTGTCAATGCAATGGCCACTTTATTTTTATTTGTGTGTCCTAATTGCAAACATTTAGTCACACAACGAGTGTCTTGTTGTGTGCTTTGGTCACATAAAATTATGTCAAATGTGGCCGTAGGTGTTAAAAAGTGTGACCATATGCTATTTTATGTGAGGTAAACTTGTATTTTCTGTGACTATTGTCCATGCATTGGCCACTTTATTGTTATTTGTGTGTGCTAATTGCAAACATTTAGTCACACAACGAGTGTCTTGTTGTGGGCTTTGGTCACATAAAATTATGTCAAATGTGGCCGTAGGTGTTAAAAAGTGTGACCATATGCTCTTTTAAGTGAGGTAAACTTGTATTTTGTGTGACTATTGTCCATGCATTGGCTACTTTATTTTTATGTGTGTGTGGCTGATTGCAACCATTTGTCACACAACGAGTGTCTTGTTGTGGGTTTGGTCACATAAAATTATGCCAAATGTGGCCGTAGGTGTTAAAAAGTGTGACCACATGCTCTTTTAAGTGAGGTAAACTTGTATTTTGTGTGACTATTGTCCATGCAATGGCCTCTTTATTTTCATGTGTGCGTGGTTGATTGCAACCATTTGGTCACACAACGAGTGTCTTGTTGTGCGCTTTGGTCACATAAGGTTATGCCAAATGTGGTCGTAGGTGTTAAAAACTGTGACCATTTACTGTTTTAAGTGAGTTAAACTTGTATTTTGGGTGACTATTGTCGATGCAATGACCACTTTATTTTTATTTGTGTGTGCTAATTGCAACCATTTAGTCACACAACGAGTGTATTGTTGTGGGCTTTGTTCACATAAAATTATGACAAATGTGGCCGTAGGTGTTAAAAAGTGTGACCATATGCTCTTATAAGTGAGTTAAACTTGTATTTTGTGTGACTATTGTCCATGCAATAGACACTTTATATTTATTTTTTGTGTGCTAATTGCAACCATTTGGTCACACAACGAGTGTCTTGTTGTGGGCTTTGGTCACATAAAATTATGTCAAATGTGGCCGTAAGTGTTAAAAAGTGTGACCACATGCTCTCTTAAGTGACGTAAACTTGTATTTTGTGTGACTATCGTCCATGCATTGGCCACTTTATTTGTATGTGTGTGTGGATGATTGCAAGCATTTTTCACACAACGAGTGTCTTGTTGTGGGCTTTGGTCACATAAAATTATGCCAAATGTGGACGTAGGTGTTAAAAAGTGTGACCACATGCTCTTTTAAGTGAGGTAAACTTGTATTTTGTGTGACTATTGTCCATGCAATGGCCTCTTTATTTTTATGTGTGTGTGGATGATCGCAACCATTTGGTCACACAACGAGTGTCTTGTTGTGGGCTTTGGTTACATAAAATTATGCCAACTGTGGCAGTAGGTGTTAAAAAGTGTGACCATTTGATGTTTTAAGTGAGTTAAACTTTTATTTTGTGTGACTATTGTCCATGCAATGGCCACTTTATTTTTATTTGTGTGTGCTAATTGCAAACATTTAGTCACACAACGAGTGTCTTGTTGTGGGCTTTGGTCACATAAAATTATGTCAAATGTGGTCGTAGATGTTAAAAAGTGTGACCATTTGCTGTTTTAAATGAGTTAAACTTGTATTATGTGTTACTATTGTCCATGCAATGGCCACTTTATTTTTATTTGTGTGTGCTAATTGCAAACATTTAGTCACACAACGAGAGTCTTGATGTGGGCTTTGGTCACATAAAATTATGTCAAATGTGGCCGTAGATGTTAAATAGTGTGACCATATGTTCTATTAAATGAGGTAAACTTGTATTTTGTGTGACTATTGTCCACGCAATGGCCACTTTATTTTTATTTGTGTGTGCTAATTGCAACCATTTGGTCACACAACGACTGTCTTGTTGTGGGCTTCGGTCACAATAAATTATGTCCAATGTGGCCGTAGGTGTTAAAAAGTGTGACCATATGTTCTATTAAATGAGGTAAACTTGTATTTTGTGTGACTATTGTCCACGCAATGGCCACTTTATTTTTATTTGTGTGTGCTAATTGCAACCATTTGGTCACACAACGACTGTCTTGTTGTGGGCTTTGGTCACAATAAATTATGTCCAATGTCGCCGTAGGTGTTAAAAAGTGTGACCACATGCTCTTTTAAGTGAGGTAAACTTGTATTTTGTGTGACTATTGTCCATGCAATGACCTCTTTATTTTTATGTGTGTTTGGATGATCGCAACCATTTGGTCACACAACGAGTGTCTTGTTGTGGGCTTTGGTTACATAAAATTATGCCAAATGTGGCCGTAGGTGTTATAAAGTGTGACCATTTGATGTTTTAAGCGAGTTAAACTTATATTTTGTGTGACCATTGTCCATGCAATGGCCACTTTATTTTTACTTGTGTATGCTAATTGCAACCATTTAGTCACACAATGAGTGTCTTGTTGTGGGCTTTGGTCATATAAAATTATGTCAAATGTGGCCATAGATGTTTAATAGTGTGACCATATGTTCTATTAAGTGAGGTAAACTTGTATTTTGTGTGACTATTGTCAATGCATTGGCCACTTTATTTTTATGTGTGTGTGGCTGATTGCAACCATTTGCTACACAACTAGTGTCTTGTTGTGGGCTTTGGTCACAGAAAATTATGCCAAATGTGGTTGTTGGTGTTAAAATGTGTGACCATATGCTCTTTTAAGTGAGGTAAACTTGTATTTTGTGTGACTATTGTCCATGCAATGGCCATTTTATTTTTATTTGTGTGTGTTGATTGCAACCATTTTGTCACACAACGAGTGTTTTGTTGTGGGCTTTGGTCACATAAAATTATGTAAAATGTGGCCGTAGGTGTTAGAAAGTGTGACCATATGCTATTTTAAGTGGGTAAACTTGTATTTTGTGTGACTATTGTCCATGCATTGGCCACTTTATTTTTATTTGTGTGTGCTAATTGCAAACATTTAGTCACACAACGAGTGTCTTGTTGTGGGCTTTGGTCACATAAAATTATGTCAAATGTGGTCGTAGGTGTTAAAAAGTGTGACCATAAGTGAGGTAAACTTGTATTTTTTGTGACTATTGTCCATGCATTGGCTACTTTATTTTTATGTGTGTGTGGCTGATTGCAACCATTTGTCACACAACGAGTTTCTTGTTGTGGGTTTGGTCACATAAAATTATGCCAAATGTGGCCGTAGGTGTTAAAAAGTGTGACCATATGCTCTTTTAAGTGAGGTAAACTTGTATTTTGTGTGACTATTGTCCATGCAATGGCCTCTTTATTTTCATGTGTGTGTGGTTGATTGCAACCATTTGGTCACACAACGAGCGTCTTGTTGTGGGCTTCGGTCACATAAGGTTATGCCAAATGTGGTCGTAGGTGTTAAAAACTGTGACCATTTCCTGTTTTAAGTGAGTTAAACTTGTATTTTGTGTGACTATTGTCCATGCAATGACCACTTTATTTTTATTTGTGTGTGCTAATTGCAACCATTTGGTCACACAACTAGTGTCTTGTTGTGGGCTTTTTTCACATAAAATTATGTCAAATGTGGCCGTAGGTGTTAAAAAGTGTGACCATATGCTCTCTTAAGTGACGTAAACTTGTATTTTGGGTGACTATTGTCCATGCATTGGCCACTTTATTTGTATGTGTGTGTGGCTGATTGCAAGCATTTGTCACAAAACGAGTGTCTTGTTGTGGGCTTTGGTCACATAAATTATGCCAAATGTGGACGTAGGTGTTAAAAAGTGTGACCACATGCTCTTTTAAGTGAGGTAAACTTGTATTTTGTGTGACTATCGTCCATGCAATGGCCTCTTTATTTTTATGTGTGTGTGGATGATCGCAACCATTTGGTCACACAACGAGTGTCTTGTTGTGGGCTTTGGTTACATAAAATTATGTCAAATGTGACGTAGGTGTTAAAAAGTGTGACCATTTGATGTTTTAAGTGAGTTAAACTTTTATTTTGTGTGACTATTGTCCATGCAATGGCCACTTTATTTTTATTTGTGTGTGCTAATTGCAAACATTTAGTCACACAACGAGTGTCTTGTTGTGGGTTTTGGTCACATAAAATTATGTCAAATGTGGCCGTAGATGTTAAAAAGTGTGACCAATTGCTGTTTTAAATGAGTTAAACTTGTATTTTGTGTTACTATTGTCCATGCAATGGCCACTTTATTTTTATTTGTGTGTGCTAATTGCAAACATTTAGTCACACAACGAGTGTCTTGTTGTGCGCTTTGGTCACATAAAATTATGTCAAATGTGGCCGTAGATGTTAAATAGCGTGACCATATGTTCTATTAAATGAGGTAAACTTGTATTTTGTGTGACTATTGTCCACGCAATGGCCACTTTATTTTTATTTGTGTGTGCTAATTGCAACCATTTGGTCACACAACGACTGTCTTGTTGTGGGCTTTGGTCACAATAAATTATGTCCAATGTGGCCGTAGGTGTTAAAAAGTGTGACCATATGCTCTTTTAAGTGACGTAAACTTGTATTTTGTGTGACTATTGTCCATGCATTGGCCACTTTATTTGTATGTGTGTGTGGCTGATTGCAACCATTTGTCACACAACGAGTGTCTTGTTGTGGGCTTTGGTCACATAAAATTATGCCAAATGTGGACGTAGGTGTTAAAAAGTGTGACCACATGCTTTTTTAAGTGAGGTAAACTTGTATTTTGTGTGACTATTGTCCATGCAATGACTCTTTATTTTTAATACTGTGTGTTTTGGATGATCGCAACCATTTGGTCACACAACGAGTGTCTTGTTTTGGGCTTTGGTTACATAAAATTATGCCAAATGTGGCCGTAGGTGTTAAAAAGTGTGACCATTTGATGTTTTAAGTGAGTTAAACTTTTATTTTGTGTGACTATTGTCCATGCAATGGCCACTTTCTTTTTATTTGTGTGTGCTAATTGCAAACATTTAGTCACACAACGAGTGTCTTGTTGTGGGCTTTGGTCACATAAAATTATGTCAAATGTGGCCGTAGATGTTAAAAAGTGTGACCATTTGCTGTTTTAAATGAGTTAAACTTGTATTTTGTGTTACTATTGTCCATGCAATGACCACTTTATTTTTACTTGTGTGTGCTAATTGCAAACATTTAGTCACACAACGAGTGTCTTGTTGTGGGCTTTGGTCACATAAAATTATGTCAAATGTGGCCGTAGATGTTAAATAGTGTGACCATATGTTCTATTAAATGAGGTAAACTTGTATTTTGTGTGACTATTGTCTACGCAATGGCCACTTTATTTTTATTTGTGTGTGCTAATTGAAACCATTTAGTCACACAACGAGTGTATTGTTGTGGGCTGTGGTCACATAAAATTATGTCAAATGTGGCCGTAGGTGTTAAAAAGTGTGACCATATGCTCTTATAAGTGAGTTAAACTTGTATTTTGTGTGACTATTGTCCATGCAATAGACACTTTATATTTATTTTTTGTGTGCTAATTGCAACCATTTGGTCACACAACTAGTGTCTTGTTGTGGGCTTTTTTCACATAAAATTATGTCAAATGTGGCCGTAGGTGTTAAAAAGTGTGACCATATGCTCTCTTAAGTGACGTAAACTTGTATTTTGTGTGACTATTGTCCATGCATTGGCCACTTTATTTGTATGTGTGTGTGGCTGATTGCAAGCATTTGTCACACAACGAGTGTCTTGTTGTGGGCTTTGGTCACATAAAATTATGCCAAATGTGGACGTAGGTGTTATAAAGTGTGACCACATGCTTTTTTAAGTGAGGTAAACTTGTATTTTGTGTGACTATTTTCAATTCAATGACCTCTTTATTTTTATGTGTGTTTGGATGATCGCAACCATTTGGTCACACAACGAGTGTCTTGTTTTGGGCTTTGGTTACATAAAATTATGCCAAATGTGGCCGTAGGTGTTAAAAAGTGTGACCATTTGATGTTTTAAGTGAGTTAAACTTTTATTTTGTGTGACTATTGTCCATGCAATGGCCACTTTATTTTTATTTGTGTGTGCTAATTGCAAACATTTAGTCACACAACGAGTGTCTTGTTGTGGGCTTTGGTCAGATAAAATTATGTCAAATGTGGCCGTAGATGTTAAAAAGTGTGACCATTTGCTGTTTTAAATGAGTTAAACTTGTATTTTGTGTTACTATTGTCCATGCAATGGCCACTTTATTTTTATTTGTGTGTGCTAATTGCAAACATTCAGTCACACAACGAGTGTCTTGTTGTGGGCTTTGGTCACTTAAAATTATGTCAAATGTGGCCGTAGATGTTAAATAGTGTGACCATATGTTCTATTAAATGAGGTAAACTTGTATTTTGTGTGACTATTGTCCACGCAATGGCCACTTTATTTTTATTTGTGTGTGCTAGTTGCAACCATGTGGTCACACAACGACTGTCTTGTTGTGGGCTTTGGTCACAATAAATTATGTCCAATGTGGCTGTAGGTGTTAAAAAGTGTGAGCATATGCTCTTTTAAGTGACGTAAACTTGTATTTTGTGTGACTATTGTCCATGCATTGGCCACTTTATTTGTATGTGTGTGTGGCTGATTGCAACCATTTGTCACACAACGAGTGTCTTGTTGTGGGCTTTGGTCACATAAAATTATGCCAAATGTGGACGTAGGTGTTAAAAAGTGTGACCACATGCTCTTTTAAGTGAGGTAAACCTGTATTTTGGGTGACTATTGTCCATGCAATGACCTCTTTATTTTTATGTGTGTTTGGATGATCGCAACCATTTGGTCACACAACGAGTGTCTTGTTGTGGGCTTTAGTTACATAAAATTATGCCAAATGTGGCCGTAGGTGTTAAAAAGTGTTTGATGTTTTAAGCGAGTTAAACTTGTATTTTGTGTGACTATTGTCCATGCAATGGCCACTTTATTTTTACTTGTGTATGCTAATTGCAACCATTTAGTCACACGATGAGTGTCTTGTTGTGGGCTTTGGTCACATAAAATTATGTCAAATGTGGCCATAGATGTTAAATAATGTGACCATATGTTCTATTAAGTGAGGTAAACTTGTATTTTGTGTGACTATTGTCAATGCATTGGCCACTTTATTTTTATGTGTGTGTGGCTGATTGCAACCATTTGTTACACAACTAGTGTCTTGTTGTGGGCTTTGGTCACAGAAAATTATGCCAAATGTGGCTGTTGGTGTTAAAATGTGTGATCATATGCTCTTTTAAGTGAGGTAAACTTGTATTTTGTGTGACTATTGTCCATGCAATGGCCATTTTATTTTTATTTGTGTGTGTTGATTGCAACCATTTTGTCACACAACGAGTGTTTTGTTGTGGGCTTTGGTCACATAAAATTATGTCAAATGTGGCCGTAGGTGTTAAAAAGTGTGACCATATGCTATTTTAAGTGAGGTAAAATTGTATTTTGTGTGACTATTGTCCATGCATTGGCAACTTTAATTTTATTTGTGTGTGCTAATTGCAAACATTTAGTCACACAACGAGTGTCTTGTTGTGGGCTTTGGTCACATAAAATTATGTCAAATGTGGCCGTAGGTGTTAAAAAGTGTGACCATATGCTCTTTTAAGTGAGGTAAACTTGTATTTTTTGTGACTATTGTCCATGCATTGGCTACTTTATTTTTATGTGTGTGTGGCTGATCGCAACAATTTGTCACACAACGAGTTTCTTGTTGTGGGTTTGGTCACATAAAATTATGCCAAATGTGGCCGTAGGTGTTAAAAACTGTGACCACATGCTCTTTTAAGTGAGGTAAACTTGTATTCTGTGTGACTAGTGTCCATGCAATGGCCTCTTTATTTACATGTGTGTGTGGTTGATTGCAACCATTTGGTCACACAACGAGCGTCTTGTTGTGGGCTTCGGTCACATAAGGTTATGCCAAATGTGGTCGTAGGTGTTAAAAACTGTGACCATTTCCTGTTTTAAGTGAGTTAAACTTGTATTTTGTGTGACTATTGTCCATGCAATGACCACTTTATTTTTATTTGTGTGTGCTAATTGCAACCATTTAGTCACACAACGAGTGTATTGTTGTGGGCTGTGGTCACATAAAATTATGTCAAATGTGGCCGTAGGTGTTAAAAAGTGTGACCATATGCTCTTATAAGTGAGTTAAACTTGTATTTTGTGTGACTATTGTCCATGCAATAGACACTTTATATTTATTTTTTGTGTGCTAATTGCAACCATTTGGTCACAAAACTAGTGTCTTGTTGTGGGCTTTTTTCACATAAAATTATGTCAAATGTGGCCGTAGGTGTTAAAAAGTGTGACCATATGTTCTCTTAAGTGACGTAAACTTGTATTTTGTGTGACTATTGTCCATGCATTGGCCACTTTATTTGTATCTGTGTGTGGCTGATTGCAAGCATTTGTCACACAACGAGTGCCTTGTTGTGGGCTTTGGTCACATAAAATTATGCCAAATGTGGACGTAGGTGTTAAAAAGTGTGACCACATGCTCTTTTAAGTGAGGTAAACTTGTATTTTGTGTGACTATCGTCCATGCAATGGCCTCTTTATTTTTATGTGTGTGTGGATGATCGCAACCATTTGGTCACAAAACGAGTGTCTTGTTGTGGGCTTTGGTTACATAAAATTATGCCAAATGTGACGTAGGTGTTAAAAAGTGTGACCATTTGATGTTTTAAGTGAGTTAAACTTTTATTTTGTGTGACTATCGTCCATGCAATGGCCACTTTATTTTTTATTTGTGTGTGCTAATTGCAAACATTTAGTCACACAACGAGTGTCTTGTTGTGGGCTTTGGTCACATAAAATTATGTCAAATGTGGCCGTAGATGTTAAAAAGTGTGACCATTTGCTGTTTTAAATGAGTTAAACTTGTATTTTGTGTTACTATTGTCCATGCAATGGCCACTTTATTTTTATTTGTGTGTGCTAATTGCAAACTTTTAGTCACACAACGAGTGTCTTGTTGTGGGCTTTGGTCACATAAAATTATGTCAAATGTGGCCGTAGATGTTAAATAGTGTGACCATATGTTCTATTAAATGAGGTAAACTTGTATTTTGTGTGACTATTGTCCACGCAATGGCCACTTTATTTTTATTTGTGTGTGCTAATTGCAACCATTTGGTCACACAACGACTGTCTTGTTGTGGGCTTTGGTCACAATAAATTATGTCCAATGTGGCCGTAGGTGTTAAAAAGTGTGACCATATGCTCTTTTAAGTGACGTAAACTTGTATTTTGTGTGACTATTGTCCATGCATTGGCCACTTTATTTGTATGTGTGTGTGGCTGATTGCAACCATTTGTCACACAACGAGTGTCTTGTTGTGGGCTTTGGTCACATAAAATTATGCCAAATGTGGACGTAGGTGTTAAAAAGTGTGACCACATGCTTTTTTAAGTGAGGTAAACTTGTATTTTGTGTGACTATTGTCCATGCAATGACCTCTTTATTTTTATGTGTGTTTGGATGATCGCAACCATTTGGTCACACAACGAGTGTCTTGTTTTGGGCTTTGGTTACATAAAATTATGCCAAATGTGGCCGTAGGTGTTAAAAAGTGTGACCATTTGATGTTTTAAGTGAGTTAAACTTTTATTTTGTGTGACTATTGTCCATGCAATGGCCACTTTATTTTTATTTGTGTGTGCTAATTGCAAACATTTAGTCACACAACGAGTGTCTTGTTGTGGGCTTTGGTCAGATAAAATTATGTCAAATGTGGCCGTAGATGTTAAAAAGTGTGACCATTTGCTGTTTTAAATGAGTTAAACTTGTATTTTGTGTTACTATTGTCCATGCAATGGCCACTTTATTTTTATTTGTGTGTGCTAATTGCAAACATTCAGTCACACAACGAGTGTCTTGTTGTGGGCTTTGGTCACTTAAAATTATGTCAAATGTGGCCGTAGATGTTAAATAGTGTGACCATATGTTCTATTAAATGAGGTAAACTTGTATTTTGTGTGACTATTGTCCACGCAATGGCCACTTTATTTTTATTTGTGTGTGCTAATTGCAACCATTTGGTCACACAACGACTGTCTTGTTGTGGGCTTTGGTCACAATAAATTATGTCCAATGTGGCCGTAGGTGTTAAAAAGTGTGACCATATGCTCTTTTAAGTGACGTAAACTTGTATTTTGTGTGACTATTGTCCATGCATTGGCCACTTTATTTGTATGTGTGTGTGGCTGATTGCAACCATTTGTCACACAACGAGTGTCTTGTTGTGGGCTTTGGTCACATAAAATTATGCCAAATGTGGACGTAGGTGTTAAAAAGTGTGACCACATGCTTTTTTAAGTGAGGTAAACTTGTATTTTGTGTGACTATTGTCCATGCAATGACCTCTTTATTTTTATGTGTGTTTGGATGATCGCATCCATTTGGTCACACAACGAGTGTCTTGTTTTGGGCTTTGGTTACATAAAATTATGCCAAATGTGGTCGTAGGTGTTAAAAAGTGTGACCATTTGATGTTTTAAGTGAGTTAAACTTGTATTTTGTGTGACTATTGTCCATGCAATGGCCACTTTATTTTTACTTGTGTATGCTAATTGCAACCATTTAGTCACACAACGAGTGTCTTGTTGTGGGCTTTGGTCACATAAAATTATGTCAAATGTGGCCGTAGATGTTAAATAGTGTGACCATATGTTCTATTAAGTGAGGTAAACTTGTATTTTGTGTGACTATTGTCAATGCATTGGCCACTTTATTTTTATGTGTGTGTGGCTAATTGCAACCATTTGTTACCCAACTAGTGTCTTGTTGTGGGCTTTGGTCACAGAAAATTATGCCAAATGTGGCTGTTGGTGTTAAAATGTGTGACCATATGCTCTTTTAAGAGAGGTAACTTGTATTTTGTGTAACTATTGTCCATGCAATGGCCACTTTATTTTTATTTGTGTGTGTTGATTGCAACCATTTTGTCACACAACGAGTGTTTTGTTGTGGGCTTTGGTCACATAAAATTATGTCAAATGTGGCCGTTGGTGTTAAAAAGTGTGACCATATGATATTTTAAGTGAGGTAAAAATTGTAATTTTGTGTGACTATTGTCGCATTTGCATATGGCAACTTTTAATTTTTATTTGTGTGTGCTAATTGCAACCATTTAGTCACACAACGAGTGTATTGTTGTGGGCTTTGGTCACATAAAATTATGACAAATGTGGCCGTAGGTGTTAAAAAGTGTGACCATACGCTCTTTTAAGTGAGGTAAACTTGTATTTTGTGTGACTATGGTGCATTCAATGGCTACTTTATTTTTATGTGTGTGTGGCTGATTGCAACCATTTGTCACACAACGAGTTTCTTGTTGTGGGTTTGGTCACATAAAATTATGCCAAATGTGGCCGTAGGTGTTAAAAAGTGTGACCACATGCTCTTTTAAGTGAGGTAAACTTGTATTTTGTGTGACTATTGTCCATGCAATGGCCTCTTTATTTTCATGTGTGTGTGGTTGATTGCAACCATTTGGTCACACAACGAGCGTCTTGTTGTGGGCTTCGGTCACATAAGGTTATGCCAAATGTGGTCGTAGGTGTTAAAAACTGTGACCATTTCCTGTTTTAAGTGAGTTAAACTTGTATTTTTTGTGACTATTGTCCATGCAATGACCACTTTATTTTTATTTGTGTGTGCTAATTGCAACCATTTAGTCACACAACGAGTGTATTGTTGTGGGCTTTGGTCACATAAAATTATGTCAAATGTGGCCGTAGGTGTTAAAAAGTGTGACCATACGCTCTTTTAAGTGAGGTAAACTTGTATTTTGTGTGACTATATGTTCCATGCAAATAGAACTTTATATTTATATTTTGTGTGCCTAATTGCAACTTTGGTCACAAAACTAGTGATCTTGTTGTGGGGCTTTTTTCCACTAAAATTAATGTCAAATGTGGCCGTAGGTGTTAAATAAGTGTGACATATGTTCTCTGTAAGTGAACAGTAAACTTGTATTTTGTGGTGACTATTGTCCATTGCATTGGCCACTTTTTATTGTATCTATGTGTGGCGATTAGCAAGCCATTTGGTCACACAACGAGTGTCTTGTTGTGGGCTTTGGTTACATAAAATTATGCCAAATGTGGCCGTAGGTGTTAAAAAGTGTGAGCATTTGATGTTTTAAGTGAGTTAAACTTGTATTTTGTGTGACTATCGTCCATGCAATGGCCTCTTTATTTTTATGTGTGTGTGGATGATCGCAACCATTTGGTCACAAAACAAGTGTCTTGTTGTGGGCTTTGGTTACATAAAATTATGTCAAATGTGACGTAGGTGTTAAAAAGTGTGACCATTTGATGTTTTAAGTGAGTTAAACTTTTATTTTGTGTGACTATTGTCCATGCAATGGCCACTTTATTTTTATTTGTGTGTGCTAATTGCAAACATTTAGTCACACAACGAGTGTCTTGTTGTGGGCTTTGGTCACATAAAATTATGTCAAATGTGGCCATAGATGTTAAAAAGTGTGACCATTTGCTGTTTTAAATGAGTTAAACTTGTATTTTGTGTTACTATTGTCCATGCAATGGCCACTTTATTTTTATTTGTGTGTGCTAATTGCAAACATTTAGTCACACAACGAGTGTCTTGTTGTGGGCTTTGGTCACATAAAATTATGTCAAATGTGGCCGTAGATGTTAAATACTGTGACC